>OVBE01009594.1:0-15888 GCA_900406425.1 Iberis pinnata | reverse complement strand
ATACTAAACTTTAACAAATTGTTGAAAAAATAACAAACTTTCGTTGACCAAGCCAATTAAGTACTGCCGTTAAGTTGACTAAACTTTTAGTCAACTTAACGACAGTACTTTATTGGCCTGGTCAACGAAAGTTTGTTATTTAAATTGAAATCAAAAAAAAGTTTGATAGTTATTTATGAGAGAGAAAAGTTTATGATTTTTTTCACCACTTTCTAAAAGTTGAGTATTAAAATTACATTTTTCCCGTTGTAAAAACTTCACTGGACGATTGTTAGGTAAGTCAAATATGTGATTGATCATTCTCGCTAATATATACCATAGCCTTAGCCCTAGCTACTCATATTTCTGTAAAAACGATACACCATTGGATTTAATATCATTCTCGCAGAAGAAAGGCACACGACAAACTGGAATTCATATTCAAGGGACACAAAGCAACCATACAATATAAACAATAGATAGTAGGAGCCCTAACCTTTTCATCTAAGTATTATAATTATTTGATTCCCAGAGTCGAATCAAATGGACAACAATCTTTGCGTTGGATGCGCTTTTCTGAAGATCTCCTAGTGTGATCCAGCAACAGAGAAGTTATGGTCAGATTCGAGTTGAAAAGAAAATTATATATAAAAAAGGTTGAAAGCGAAGGATTGGAAGAATGGCGGCTACAAAGAAAGATGACGAAGGGTTGCAATTGTTCGTGGAAGATAATAGAGTATCAAACAAATAGAATTGGGCTTTAAATTTTGTAATCACATTAAAGGGCCGATTTTTAAGCCCAAGATAGATATAATGTGACCAATTTATTCATTTTTTATAGGAACACGTGTCATAATTTAAAGAAGGAAAACCCAACTTTTTTAAGGTATATAATGAATCAATTACTAAAAACCACTTATTATTATGGAGTTTCAAGAATCCTTAAAAATCCCATGTGTGTCACTTTTTCATTGGTTGACTTCTTCTCTTTTTTAACAGTTGCAACTCTCTCTCTCTTTCTCGAACCAAATGCAAAAAATATGAGATTTTACTAATGGATGCAAAAAAACATTATATCACAATTTGTTCTTAATTTAAAAAATAATTACAAAAGGAAGAAAAAAAAAAATCTTAAAAACCCTATATGGAATTCTACTGATGGAAATGAAAATGCTCTAAGACATTAGAGAAATATGACTTTTCCTCACCGAGTCTACTTGCTTAAACTATAAAACACCAAATCAATTCAAGTTGCAGACGAATTCAAATTATAAAACATTCGAAATATTAATATGATAAGAATTCAAAATCATATCATATAAGTTTGACCTTAATTCCACAAATCACTTACAATCGTTTTTTCAAACTCTAAATTTGATTAAAGCCATGTTTGTTAACAAATCGCTATGGCAACAATCGTGGTAAAACAAAATAACTAAAATACTACGCAAAATTATCAAGGAATTATTTAATTAATTTAACATATTTTGAAAAACTCAAAGTAGATTATTTATGATATTTTTAGTTTTTTATGAAGTACTTATTACATTTAAATTTCACCTTAAAATATATCAGTTGTTTCTTATGTTTTTTTTTAATTATTCAATTTAACTAAACCAAAAATGTCTATAAACAAGAATTTTGACTATTATAATTTATCATCATTCTAATGTATTCAATTATTTATAATATAATTTTAGTTTATTGCTCATTTTTGTTTACGATGTGAGATTTCTTGTACACAATTATATTTTTTTAACTAAATGGAGGAATATATGTATAGCTTTAAAATTTTAAATCACAACATAGATTAAAAAATAATTATTGTTAGTTTTAAATTTTAAAGTTTTTTATTTATTTTTTTACCAAAACTAAAAGTAAAAAATAATATAAGTAGATAAAATATAAAATAAATATAATATAAATAGATATTTAAAGAGATAATTGTCATTAAATTGTCAGTTAAAAAGAAAACAAAACACTACAATAAATACATCAAAATATTAAATTTAAAAATTCAAAACATTGTGGAGATAACACGTAAAATTCTAAAATAAAATAAAAAAGTAAAAAAGGTGGTGCGTCCACATATACTTCAAATGTTTCTCTAAGATAAATTAAGGATTATCCTTTACAAGAGTTGATAGCCTATTTGACAAAGATCATCATAATCATTCCTAGTTTTCATTAGAAACACACTATGTATGGTACCGATACAAAATTAAGACATAATGGTGTTTTGGTGGAATTATTAGTTAAATGATTTTTATAGAATGACTAAATCTAAACTTAAATCATGATATTTCAAAATCCATAGATTTTTAAATTTTTATGGATTTATAAATTCATTTAAACACTACAACCAATAACACCCTGTAGCTTCTTCATTTAGAAATTTAACCAAAATATAATCAAGGCCTGACCAATGGTTGATTATATGAAAATTTTAAATATTATCGTCCTTAAAATTATTTTTTTGAGAAAAATAATTATATTTTATTAGGGTGTTATGTTGTTTTGTTTTAATGGATTTATAAATCCATAAAAATTTATGGATTTTGAAATAATATGATTTAAGGTTGGATTTGGTCTTTTGTATTTTAACTTTAAAATAGTTTTAAATCCACGAAATTATGAAGTGGATTTTGAAATCCAATAACAAATTAATAGATGAATAACACTGGATTTTAAATAGAATTTATAAATCATTAAATGAATAACATGTGATTTCAGTTAAGATTTACAAATCACTAAACGAATAACACATAATTTCGTATGGATTTTGAAATATATTAAAATGTCATAACCAATAATATCCACTGAGATTGTTGTATTTGGTTTTTTTATATTTTTTTATTTGGCAAGTTAACCGAAATATAAGCAAGGCTACAAGTTTAAGGTTAATATTTTACTTTATATATATATATAGATATTTTTTTGTCGATATATATACTAGATGATGTCTCGCGCAAACCGCGGAAATATGTTATAAAATATAAATTAAAAATTATGGTATTGTAAATAAATTTTATGTCATTATATAGATTTGTATATAATGACTATTAAATTTGTCGACAAATATAAATATGTAAATATCAAAGTAAAAGTGTGATATAGAAAATATATAATTCTATTATATAAAATATACTAAACATACTGATTATTTATTTTGTAAATTGGACAATTTAAAATATATAATATATATAGATAATAAAAATATATGTTAGATTGCTTTATTAATTATGATAAATAATTTTAGTAATCTAAATTTTGTAAACATATTTCAAATCTAAATTAATTATTTTATATTATTTAAAATACTAACAACATTGAAATTATTTATTTTAAATTTTAATATTGTATATATATATATATATATATATATATATATTTGATGATCCTGGTATCCGGAGCCTTGAAGGATTCCGACTAGGTTCAAAGCGTCCGCAGCCGCCAAGGGTATCCAGAAGAGCCGCCGAAATTCACCCCATGTAATATTGTATATATTATATCCATATTTTTATATTATATATTCTTAGATAAGAAACAAAAATATATTTTTAAAATTGAAACGAAATTAAAAAAGAATTTCTAATTTAAATAAAAAATCTTTGAGAAAAACATGTAATTAATTATCAAACTAAAAAGTTATTTTTAAAAAATAATTCAAAATTTATAATAAGAGTGTTTAAATATAGAGATAGTGTAAGTGGTGATATATGTAATTAATTATCTACGAAATATTAAATACGGTAGTTTTTTTAATAAAATATGATGATGTGACAGGCAAGAAAATATAAACACAGGATATGATTAATTTTGTTATATATAAAAACACGAATGGGCCTTCAAGGCCCGAAACAGAACTGCGTGAAAACAACTCTGTACTCTGGATCCCCTAAAGATTTGTGTGCCCTCGATGATCACTCTCAACACTGTTCACACTCTTACAAACCTAGCTAATAAATATATAAATCACCACAATTATAAGATAATAAAAGTAATTTCATAAATACATGCACTTGGACAACAGTGTGAGCGACTATAAAATAGTAGTAAGTGTTTTAGAAGTGCATGAATCTCAAATCTTGTATCCGTCATCTTTTTGACCACCTTTAATTTATCTAATATGTTATCTTCTTTAGAAGATGATATTGCTTTGTTTTGTTTTCTACAAAATGACCACAATATTTAAAACAATTCATGTTTAATTTGTTTCATATATATATATATATACTATGCAGATATATTTGTTAATATTGGGTTGAATTAATATTTGAAGATACAGTTTGGTCTTGGAATTGATCCGATGAAACTCAAACTCTGCTCGAAATCAGATCGAATTTGGGACATCAAATCTATGATCTAGACCTATAAATAGTAAGTTTATTAAATTCGAGATCAACTTTCTAGAAATTAATTAGTATAAATATAGCTGACATTTGTAAAAAAAAAGAGATATTATATATAATTTTGAAGGAAAATTAATATAAGATTTGACCTAAGTCCTAACAATAATAATTTTTATATCTTTTTTTGGGGTCGATGGAACTTTATATAGTTAAAGCTTTTGAAAATGATCTTCACCTTATTTCTAGTTGATTTTTTTTTTTAAATCTTTTTGGGTCAATAAATTTTTTATTAAATTCTCGATAAAATTATAAACGTTCCTTTTTGTTATATAATTCACTGCTTATATAAAAAAATATCATAGTAATAATAAATTCTTTCGAATGATTCATATATCAATTTTTTTTCTTACTTTTGCAGTGAATTCGTGATTGAATAATGTAATCAATATGAGTCCATATACATGTGTATGTATATATGACTAGATCGAATCTTGTTTGAATATCCAAGATATGATGATCTTGCATGTTTGATATGCAACAGAGCCGTTCTTGAGTACAAGCAGAGCAAGCATTAGCTTGCGGCCTTTTCTTTAGTTTAAAAATTTTTGTTAAGAAAATAGCCTCTCTTTTAAAAAAATTATACAACTTCGGCCCATTTTTTCGTTGTCGATTGCGGCCTTTACAATTTTTTTAAATCTTAGGACCGACCCTGTATGCAAGTACTGACTGGTCTGGAATTTGTTCCTCCAACATTTTTTTTTAATATTATTTTCCTATTCGGAATCATACCTTATACAATCACCTAACAATATTAGTATATTGTTTATGAGCAACTCTTAATTTAGATTGTTACAGTTATTATTACATGATCGTTCATAGTTTTTGCCTTAGTACCGAAGGAAAAGTCCATGACCGTACAAAGGTAGACAATAAATTCTCGAACCCCAAAGTTGCAACATCGGTTTTTGATGTGATTGATTAAAGATTATGATAACGTTTGTTTTTCTTTATAAATGAATGGCCAATATCTAACCAATATATCGTAACGTTGTTGTATATATGTAATCACGTATCTATATATATATATATTATATGCATGGAAAATAGTTTTGGTAAAATGATTTGTTATATTTTGATTTTTTCATTATATTTCAATTTCAAGTACTTACGAAAATTTCACGTTATAAAAATTATTACTCTTGGTGCACACAAAAAAGAAAAAAATGTATTACTCTTTGGCCCATAAAAATTAATTATAGATCAAGTTCTTTTTATCTAATGAATGAAAATAATCTATATAGTCTGCACCATTGTCCACATATTTTTACAAATTAGTTTAGTTTTAGGAAAAATAGAGATTAATTAATTTGGGATTAGAAAAATACATGTATGAATATGTAATGAATATATTGTATTCATCAAATTTTACAATTAAATGGGTTATATAATAAATACTCTAATCTATAGAATAATATTGAGAAATTCCTTCAAATAACATCAAAAGAAGTTCAAATTTCAAAAATACCACACATTCCCAAAAGTTCAAAAAATATCACACACTCCCAAATGTTCCAAAAATATTACAAAAATAAAAAAATGAATTTAAGGGTTTAAAATTTAAATTTTTGGGTTTGAGTTCACTAATTAGAGTTTAGGGTTTAGTTTTGAAGGGGGTGAGTTTGGTTTTCGAGGTTTAGTGTTTAAATTTAAAGTTATAAAGTTGTTTTAAATTTGTGCTATTTTGGAACAAAAACATTTTTGTGGTATTTTTGGAACTTTTGGAGTGTGGTATTTTTGAAAAATATGTAATTTTTTGTGGTATTTTTGAGAATACCCCTAGAATATTTACTATATCTATTAAAAAGAATCATGGAATTTAGTGGTTTGTACACTAAATCACTATTGTGTTATAAACTCGGTTCAAATTCTATATAGTTGATAGTATGATTTTTCAGTGTTTAAACTACTTCAATTCTTATGTACTATCATCATTATTGCAGTACAATAAGTATTATTTCAAATAAAACGATTAACGCACTAAAACTTACAAGAATTTCTTTTAGTCTAAGCTAAACAAGATAATTGGTTTAATTTTAACATCCTAATCATGCAGTAAACAAAGATAAATGAAAGTAACTCAAAAGTCAAATTCAACAAAAGTCAACAACAATTCAAAAAAAGTCAACTAAAAGTAGAAATGTACATCAAGAAGAAAGTCTAAGCAAATGGACAAAGGTAATCGACTTGGACAATCAAATGACATTCTATGATGTTAATATTCACATTCTAGTGGTAATCCTTGGTCTAGAATTCTCTTAGTTAGACTAATCTACTCTCATGACACTATTCCTTCTCTTAATCATGCAACTAAATACAATCTCTTGGATAATTGCATAATAAGAGACAATAAGTTCTAATTCATCATAAACTACTAAACTAGTTACAAACAATATCTTGGATAGCATCATTTAGCGAACATTAATTGGTTCACGAACTTCATCGAACACCTTTCGGGCACAATTCACCTAGAGTCTAAACTTGATTGATCAAGTCAAATCTAGCATTAAGCATACTTACTGAATGAAGATCTAAGCTAATCTACTCCTAAACATCATAGTCAATCATCTAATCGTCCTAATCTACCTAACCCATTTGCTTAGGATTGAACTACTTACTAATCATGGATAATACACAAGTTCTAATGATGAAAGTGGCATAATCATGATTAGAAATATAAACAAGAATAAGATTCACTATCAAAAACCAAGATCAATTTCAAATTAAGCAAAGATCAAAGGATTACAAAATTGTGCTTAAGAAAGAAAACAAAGGATAAAAGATAAAGCATAAGATAAGATCTAAAAATTAGGTTTTCAAATTTATATAGTTCTCCTAATAAAGTTAGGTTTTCAAGCTTATATAGTCCTCATAATACTCTTCTTTCTTTCTTTTTGATCATTTTCTCAATGGTTTGATTCCAATTAAGCTCTGCACACTTTAAACACCTGAAATATGCAATAACGTGCATGATGCAACCTATTTAGTCCTAAATAATAACTAAACAACCTAAAATGGATTCAGAAACAATGCCAATAGGTATCAAAAAGCCAATGTATCAAATCCCCAAAACTTAATCCTTGCTTTCCCTCAAGCAAGTAATTCATAAATTTGAAGAAGAAGTTTGAAAGTGGGAACTCAGAATCAAAATAGGTTGAGGTAGTAAGTGATGTCGATGTCTAAGTTACTAGTTCTAAAATGCAAAACAATCTCATTGTACTTAAAAATCTTAGCCATACTCATAAAAGCTCAATTGAGATCAATCCTAACTTTCACATGAATTCAAATCCATTCATCTCTTTAACATTCATTAAGTGAAAACCGTGAATCATGCTATTTAAATTCGATGAACTCATTTGGCTAAAGAACTAGTTAAGAGAATAAAATGCTCCATTTATCTTGCGCCTTTTCCATTCAAAACAAGGATCACTCAAAAGAGAAATGAGCTTTAGTAGAATGCTAAATGTGAGAACACTTAGATGCATACAATAATAGGATCTCATCTATCCATAACCTGAAATCTAAAAGCCTTCTATGTGGAATATGAAAATGATCCTATCTCTACCCTTGAAACCCCAAAGTAACCATCTCGGTTCTCAACCCTTTTTCTTTATTCTTTCATTGTTACCTAACCTAGGAGAGGATTTACTTTCTACTCAATTCTAGCAGATTTGAGATTCTTTTGACTTTAAATAACTATGGCTTCTTTTTTTATTCATTCTTTATCATATCTTGGGCTTTTGCCTCTTTGTATTACTCATTGCCAAACTCTTTTTTACTTCCCCAAATCCTTTACTAGATGATACCATTTTCTTTCTCTCTTATTGTTCCCCTCATAAGCTATCCTTAAACTTTCTTTATCCGTTTCTACTTTTGTCCAAACTGTTCTTTCCTTTTCCCAATTCCCACAATCATCCCGAGTCGATTCGCATCCTAATCCTATCTAGTTCAAAATTTGTGAACTAGAACTACATGCGATTCAATTCTTGTCAATTCAAATCTAACACTTTCTACCAAGCTCATTTCGGAAGAAGATCTAACACTCAGTAATAGAAAGTAGCTTGAAATAAAGTTGGTTTTAGGGTGGGGAATCTACTCGGACTAATAAGAGTGGTAAAACGGTAAAAGATATCCAAGTATGTATAATTTATCCACGAGTTCAAATCCAGCGAATAAACATGATAACTGAAAATCAAATTCAAGTTCTAATAGATAGACACAAACTTTAAATCAAAACATGCTTCAGAAAAGTAGAGATCATGCAATTTCACATTCCAAGCAAGGTTCAGTTTTAGTTCAAATTCGATCTAGATGCAATGGACAACTAATAACCAGGGCAACAACATCAATTAGTAAAGCAACATATTTACAAGGAAAAGATCATCCTAGTTCCCATGCAAATGCAAGCAGACATAATCAAGACTAAATGCAATCCTAGTACGATTAACTAAATGAACACTCTTTTTTAGAAAACGGTTCTAAAAAAAATTCAAAATTTTATGATTTTCTATGCCTTAGATGAGAAATTTGAAACAAATAAACATGATTAGATACTTCATAAACTCTCTCCTAAACTTAAATTACATAGTCCCTTGTGTAACAGAAATTAAGAGAAAAGATTAGAAACGATAAAAAATAAACACAATGCAAAAGAAAAATAAAAATTCGTGTATGTACAAAGGTGTAAGGTCTACCTAAATATTGATATGAGTCGTTGAAGACAAATCATTCATGCATCATTTGTCCTCTATGAACGCCCAAGTAGCCGATTCTTGCATCTATCAATCACCAAAACATGGTCCAAAATCAAAACACCCAAAACATTATTTAAAAACATGAAAAGAAAGTAAATCAAATGATATGTACAAAAATGATAACATGAAATTTTCTCTCAAGTGGGTTTGTTTTAATTTTCTAAGTTTGACTTCCTATTTAAACTCTATTGACCCTGAGACGGCTCGCCAAAGAGAATCGAGGTCCTTTCACCAGGCTTTTTCCATGATTTATCCAACCACCCATGTTTGGTGCGGTTTCTTGGTTGTGCACTTCAAATTCCTTGAGAAGCTCTTTAACTTGTATGATTGATACATCATGTAGAAATTCTTTGATTTTGAATTTCCTGCATTTTGAATTCACTTCTCTCGGACAATGCTTGAGCTTTAGGCTGAGTAGAAACACTTGATCACCACTTTTGAAGTCCATTGTTGGAGTTTTTGGCTCAAACCAGTCTTTAGAATTTAGTTTTTCTGAAGCGGGTAGCTGAGGTGGGTTTTGGCCGAGTCTAGAATTAGTTGGTAGCTTCAGTTTCCTGCTTTCCTCATAATCTTCAATAACCTCTAATGCAGGCTCCTTAGCATCCCCAAAATCTTCTTTATTCTTCAAGACTTGGGTTGAGTCCCCAATCAAATCATTCTCCAGTGAATCATTGCTTGAGTACGCATCTTCATGATCCTCCTCATTCATCTCCTTGATAGAGAATAGTTGTCCTTGAATTGTGGGTTTCTTCATGTTTTCCCTGATGTTGAAGATCATCTTGAGACATTTTCCAATGTTTACTTTGATGTTGCCTTTCTTCAAATTGATTACAGCTCCAACTGTTGCTAAGAATGGTCTTCATAAGATCAATGAATCTTTTGGTTTCTTTTCCATATCCAACACCACAAAGTCTGTGAGTATCTCTAAGTTGCCAATCTTGATGGGTAAATTTTCCAGAGTTCCAATAGGTTTCCTAATTGATCTACTTGCCAAAAAAATAAAGTTATGTTAGAAACGTTATACCCATTGAATCCCAACTTTTTGGCAACTGAAAGAGGCATCAAATTGATTTATGCTCCTAAATCACACAAGCATTTGTTGAAGGCCAGGGGGCCTAGTGAGCATGGTAGAGTGAATGAGCCAAGATCTTCTTTCTTTTTTGCTATGATTGCATTGCATTCACCATTTGGTATCAACTCTCCTTAATTTCACCCTTCTTCATGGATTTTTCAAAGATTGCTGGATATTTCTCCATTATCTTCTTCTTGAATCTTGATGGGAATGGTAACTTTGGTATGTAGGGTGGTGGAACAATAGGCGTTTCCTTTTCCCTTGAAGCATATGACTTTTCAACAAAAACATGCTTTACTCTGGTTGCTAACTCTGGTTCCGTCCACCTCAAAGAATCAATTTTTTCAGAGTCTGCAATTTGAGCTTGATTTAAGTTCAAATCTCCCCCGAAACTTGAACCACACTTTCCTTAGTGATGTGAGTAGGACAATGTTGATCAAGTAGGTCATGGGTATTCTCCAAGAAGATGGCATTGACTTGTGCAAAGGCATTTGGATTTTGAATAGCTTTCCCTGAAATTTGGCTATTTGGTTTTGGAGGAAAAACCAACCTGCTTTCCAAACAAGTTACCCTTGATTTCAAAGTTTCAATCTTCGCATATATAGCATTAAATGAGCAATCCATCTTGTTATTGAGTTCAACAAGATTCTTAGAAGTCTCCATTGCACAATTGGTTTGACCTTGAAGAAGTTGGTGCAACATGACTTCAACATCTGATTGTGGAGGTTGTTGTGCAAAACCAGGATGTGCACCCATTGGTTGTTGTTATTGCAATCCACTTTGAGAATGTAGGTTAGGAACAAAGCCTTGATGTTGTTGTGGTGGATGATAAAACATGTTGTTGTTGGGGAAGCCTTTGTTGTAACCACTTTGGTTTTGAATGTAGGTAATCTCTTCTAGCTGATCATTTACCCCATCTTGAATTTGAGTGTTGTTTTCTTCACCAATAAAATGGACTTGTTGTTGTTGGGCTAAAACCAATCTATCCAATTTATCATTAAATGTGTTTATCTCCTTCCTATATTTCTCTTCAGAATCAACACTTCCCCTAACACTTCTATCATAGTCCTCATTGTAATTTCCATCAGACTGTGCTAAATTTTCAACTAGCTCCTATCCATCATCAACAGCTTGATTGAGAAACTTTCATTGCTTGTTGTGTCAAGTAACATTCAGATTTTGGGAAGAGCTCCTCTATAAAGTGTGCTAAGAATGAATTCATTGGTGAACCCATGATGTGGACACTGCAAAGTAGCCCTTGAACTGCTCCCAAGCTTCACAAAATGTTTCTGCATTCTTTTGAGCAAAGCCTGAAATCTCATTGCGAAGTCTAGCTGTTCTTGAATTGGAGAAGAACTTGGCTAGAAAAGCCTTCTTGCAATCATTCCAAGTAGTGATAGAGTTTTGAGGAAGAGCCTTCTCACATTGATGGGTCTTTTCACCTAGAGAGAATGGGAAGAATCTAAGCTTGAAGGCATCTTCAATGACGTAATTGATCTTTGTTAAGCTACAAAGCATGTCAAACTCATCCAAATTCTCGAGTGGATCTTCCATTGGTAAGACGTTGAACTTATTCCCCTGAACCATAACTATCAAGCTATGCTTGATCTCAAAATTGTTGTTGTTGACAGCAGGTGGAACAATTCCATGGCGCTGAGTATGAGTGTTTGGCGCATCTCCAACACCAATAGTGCGTGTATTGTTCTGCTTATTGTTGTTTTCCTCCATTTGCAAATCCAACCGCCTCAAATGAGCTAAACGTTCTTGTCCTCGTCTTGTTCGAGCGTGTTCCTGTTCAAGAGCATGAATGTCATCAATGATCGGTATTAAGTACGTTGGTCCTCTGTTTCTCAGGTTCATACTCTTGAAACGCACAAACAAGGAGAAAACAGAAATTAGTATAAAAAAAAAAGAAAATGGGCTTAGTTCCAAAAAATTCAAAGTTATAATGGCTAATCAAAGTCCTGAATTGGCAACGACGCCAAATTGATAGTAGGATTTTTCAGTGTTTAAACTACTTCAATTCCTATGTACTATCATCATCGTTGCAGTACAATAGGTATCAATCTAAATCATAACGATTAACGCACTAAAACTTACAATAATTTCATTTTTTCTAAGCTAAACAAGATGATTGGTTTAATTCTAACATCTTAATCATGCATTAAACAAAGATAAATGAAAGTCAACTCAAAAGTCAAATTCAGCAAAAGTCAACAGCAATTAAGAGTAAAGTCAACTAAAAGTAGAAATGTAAATCAAGAAGAAAGTCTAAGAAAATGGGAAAAAGTAATCGACTCGGGCGATCATATGACATTCTATGATTTTAATACTCACAATCCAATGCTAATCATTGGTCTAGAGTTCCCTTAATTAGACTAATCCACTCTCATGACACTAATCATTCTACTAATCATGCAATTAAAAATAATCTCTTGGATAATTGCATAATAAGAGACAATAAATTCTTATTCATCATAAACCACTAAACTAGCTAAAAATAATATCTTGGATAGCATCATTTAGCAAACAATAATTGGTTCAAGAACTTCATCGAACCTTTCGGGCACAATTCACCTAGAGTCTAAACTTGATTGATCAAGTCAAATCTAGCATTAAGCATACTTATTGAATGAATATCTTAGCTAATCTACTCCTAGTCATCATAGTCTATCATCTAATCGCCCTAATCTACCTAACCCATTTGCTTAGGATTGAACTACTCACTAGTCATGGGTAATATACAAGTTCTAATGATGAAAGAGTGCATAATCATGATGATAAACATAAACAAGAATAAGATTCACAATCAAAAACCAAGATCAACTTCAAATTAAGCAAAGATCAAAGGATTACAAAATTGTTCTTAAGAGAGAAAACAAATGATAAAAGATAAAGCATAAGATAAGATCTAAAAATTAGGTTTTCAAGCTTATATAGTCCTCCTAATAAAGTTGGGTTAACCCAAAACAAGTTGGTTAACCCACTAAAACAAAATGGGTAAAAGGTTAGGTCAACACTTGATTTTTGATTTTCTCAAATGAATAACGGCCAAAGTGGCTGATACGTATGCTCGATATCGATCATTTGATGTGTGTATCGGTCAGCCTCGACCGATACATATTGGCCAATATCAGAATATCGATCCAATTGTATCGACTGGAGCTTCTCAGTACAGATTCTTCATGCTTCGTATCGGCTGCTTCAAACCGATACACATTGGTTGATACAACTGTATCGGCCTCTGTGTACCGGTCATGCCTATCCGATGTGGTTCCTTCACAAATGGCATCGTCTTGATCAAACCAATACAAGTTGGCCAATACCAGCACATCGATCCAACTATATCGGTTGGTCTTGGTCGATATTGGCTCTTCAGGAATTGTATTGGCCGATCCAACCGGTATAGGTTGGCCGATACTTCCTCCTATCGCTCTTCTTTGTTCCTTTTTGATCATTTTCTCACTGGTTTGATTCTAATTAAGTTCTGCATACTTGAAACACCTGAAATATGCAAGATGCAACCTATCTAGTTCTAAATGCAAACTAAAAAACCTAAAATTGATTCAAAATTAATGCCAAAAGGTATTATATAGCCAATAGATCAATAGTGTGTGTGAGGATTGTTAAAAATAAATCTTATTTTGATTTTGTTCCCTGAACAACCAATTTTAAAACAATTAGGACCGTTGTATTTATGATTGTTTACATTTTTGTTAAAGAAGCTGCTAGAGAAAACCTTTAAGAATGGCTACGACATTAAAAAGGAGTTGGCCCATTATATTTTTTTAAAAGAAAACAAAAAGGACTACACAGCTTTTTAAGACTTACTTTTAGAAATATGAAACTGACCCCAATTGTTTTCATTTACTCTTTTCTGACCCTACATGACCAACCAGCAAAGATTCAGTGTCTTTCTTGTTGATCTCTCTCTATTTTCATGCAAAAATTTATACATTCCAAAAATATACAACAAATGATACAGTATAATCTGTAGAATATACAAATTTTCAGAGTAAAAATCCAAACAAGAGAAGCAGATAAAATAGAATAAAATAAACAAAAAAAAGACAAAACATACCAAACTCTAAAAACAGTGATACGGAAAGTCTTTGACTAATCAAATTAAATAGCTAATTAATAAGTATTTATGTAGGATGTTGGTGGAAGTTAAATTTTATATAAAGTGTTAAAATTGTATATTTCATTGTTAATGGTTTATCAGTTTTGATATTTTTGTTAAAATCCACTATTATTATTTTACGGATTATAACATTATTAGGATAATGTATTGTTATTAGTTTGAGTATTTTTGAAGTATATAAAAATTTTATTGTTATTAATTTTTTAATTTTCATTGATTTTGTAATTGTATTAAAATTTAGTATTATTGAGACACAAATTCCTAAAAATTTAACTCATGAAATGCGATTTTCAAAATATTATGGATATCGTTTGAGTTTTAAAAATCTTTATAATAATTTTTAGACGTTACTATATACACAAAACTCTCTGCAAATTCTCTACAAACTGTACCGAACCCTTTATAAATTTAGCAAAACTATCAGTTTTTATAATCCACAACCTTTAATATAAATCCAAATGTCACTAACCTCTCACATATTTTCAAAATCACATTTTCTCACATAGACAATAGACTGAAAAACGAATGCATGGGTGATTAAACTCTCATGTGTCTGTAATTAATACATATAATTAAGAATTAAGTGTGAAGGAAATACAAAAAACAAAAACCCTTGGGGTCTCATTGGGACTACTTGCTAGTTTCTGTTATATTTTAGTTTTATGTAGTAGACAGAGATGCATAACGAATATTAGCCAAATTAGTGTTTTCCATTAAGTGGAGTATGATTTAGAGATTAGGAAAACACCACCTATAGTTATCTATTTTCACATTTAGGTTAATGTATTAATAACTACATTTTATTTTCACTTTCTTTCATTTTAGGTCATGTATGTTAATTAATGCTTAAGATTTTGTACGTTAATTTATAAAAACACAATTCTTTTTTATCAACATAGTGTGATAGTTAGCTACCACATTTTCAACTATTCCACTAGAAAGATCGAACCACATATATGATACTAAGTTTTTTTTAGAGAATTTACCATTAGGGTAATCAACTCAAATATAAAAACACATAAATCTTATTTAATTTATCTTTTTGTTATAAAACATAATTGAGTACAATTAAATTAATAAACAAAAATTACACAACAAAATATTAATAATTAAAAGTATATTTTGTCACAAAATAACTATAAATAAACAAAAAACGTAAAACATTGTTGAAATCCTCAAGCCATAGCGAAAGAGTGGTCGACGACCGATAATATACACTTCTTCTTTCTTACCTATTTTGCGAGCAAATCTACCTTCGTATTCATACGTCGTGATTGATAAGTGATAGTAGGATTTTTAGTCTTTAAGGGGCTATCAATCAACCCACGTTGTAGTATGGGTTCTTATGTCAATCCATAATGGGAGTGTACTAAGCAGTGAGAATGTGTTGGATGCTTTAAAGTCAAGCTGATGTTAAAAAGGTTTTGGGTGCTAAAAGGTCCTAAATGCAACGAAAGTAAAAATGTATAAAATAGAAAAAGGCTTTAAACACTTTGGATGCAAACAGAGAAAATGCAAGAAAGGTAAAAC
>OVBE01009593.1:0-15889 GCA_900406425.1 Iberis pinnata | reverse complement strand
TATATATATATATATATAAATTTTGGACCAATAAATGTGTGTGTTAGTGAAAAGTCAATAATCAAAAATTAGTGATCAATAGTCGGTTTTTACTACTTTGTTCAAAAAATTTAAAAAAATACGAAGATGTTTTATGGAATTTAAAATTTACCATATTTCGTGTTGGATGAATGGATTAGCAAATCGTTTAGTACATTCGGAAAAATTTCTTTTTTCGCATTTATATGTAGATATTGTTTTTTTATATTAGACAATCAATATAGAAGCTTAGTATTTTATTTAAGTTAGTACAAAAATGGCGGATGAAGGTTTTTATATTCTAATATTAGCATGATTTTCAGAGTGTTATGTTTTATCTTGGTTTTTTTACTATATAGGGCAAGTTTCTCTAGATTTTGGATTTTGTTAACTAGAATTTCTGGGTTCAGATTTTTTAAGGTTGTAAAGTTTCAAATATTACAATATAAAATGATCTAGATGGGGAAATTAATGTTGTATTTTAAAAACTTTATTAGTTTTATTAATTAAATAAATAAATTAGAATGTTAGAAAATCTTATGATAATATTTTTAGTTAACAAGTTTGATCTTCAATAAGAAAATAACAAAAAGTTTTATAAATGACTTTAGATTCCACATATGTTATATTGTACTATGAATTGATTTTTGAACACTAAATATTTGGACATTTCTCTCTCCAAATCCTTTTTTCTCTAAAAGCTTTTTCTGATCTAATTTTTCCGCCGGACGAGCCACACCACTTTTGCTCCGCGGCCTTTGGATTTACCGGTGAATCTTAGCATCGACGAACTCTCCCTGCAATCTTCTCCTGGCGTCGATTTAACGGCCGCGTTTTTTTTCTCTTCCATGCCTCTAGCCAGGTTTGCTTGCGGTCGTACCACGGCGACGACGCAACCAGGAAGCAATGACCTCAAGATGTGTAAGAGTGATTTTTTTAGGATCAGAAAGTTTTTGTCTTCATGGTGGCAACGTAAGGTCTGTCACCGTAGTGAACCAAATCCTTCCTTCTTCCGGAGGTGGCTGTTTTGCTCCTTATACGCTGGAAATTTATCTTTGCTATCTGAAGTCCGTTTGAGACATACAACTGATATATTTCCTCCTCTAAACTTCTCTCTTAGTTTTGTGTGGGTGGTCGTGACACATCACCACCACTTTGAATTCTACCGTCGGATCATCGGAACTCTCCGATGAGATTTGCAGTCTCACAGTGGCGGTATGGGTAATGGAAGGTTCTCTTCCGCAAGTTTAGGATTTTATTCTTTAGATTCATTCTAGTTTTTGAGTCATGTTTGGATCCTAGTTTTTTTCATATTCCATACTTGAAAGTTTAAAATTTGATGTTTTTATTTTGATAAATGAATTCTGATGTTTGAATGGAATGATGTTTGTAGTGGGCTACATGTGAAATTAATAATATATAAATCCCTTTTAATAATGACATTATAAGACATAACTTGCAGGGGAATATGGTTGAATAACCATGTTTTCTCCTTTAAATAGGAAAATGACCAAAAGAAAAGAGGTGTATGTCAGAGTATACGTTTTAAAAAATTATGTGTATATGCTTGTGGATATAATTTTGCATGATCTATATACTGTACAATTTGTTGTACATTTTTATATTGTTTTTTGTTAGCTTGAACGTTAGGGTTTACAATCTTGGGTATAGAGTTTATGATGTAAAGTTTGTGGCTTAAAGTTTAGTATATATGTTTTAGAATGTAGAATTTAAGGTTTTCGGCTATTTTTTCCAACATTACAAGTATTACAATGTTTTAAACTTCCTCTACGGACATCAAGCTTAGCAAACCTATGTATCACATCCAACTTCTAGAGTCACTACCACTAATTTAAAGTTGATTGATGGGTTATAAATTTAAAGTGTAGTGCTTATGGTTTAAATTTTAGAGTTTAATGTTGTTTAACGTAATTACATAGTAGCAATTACTATTATATTTTACATGTGTTCTATTTACTTAAAATATGTTTGTTTACTAGTATCGTTTATTGTTTAATATATATATATATATATATAGGAAATTAAATCATGTGAGATGTTAAAAATATTTAGTTTTGTAAGTAAGATTCTAAAACTGTATTTTTGATTGTAAGATATTTAAATAGTAAAAGATAAAATAAGAGTAAATATATATTATTAGTTAAAATTTTGAACTTACCTTTTCTAGAATTTCAAAATGGGTTGAAATCAGTGGTCAACTTAATTCAATGAGTTAAACGCTAATCCATTAACGGATATAATTGGTTTACGAGTTAAATTGATTGACTTGAAATAGTTAAAAAATTTATGAACTATTGAGTTGTAATGGATAAAAAGTACATACTAATTTTTTTCTTTATTCTTTAGAATCATCCTGATCATCATTGTCACCAACATAAAATTAGCATCGTTATCAACATTATTACACTATCATCATAACATAATTTTTCCGCCAAAAAGTTGTCGTCAAAGTATTCATGCAAAAGAATTATCAAACAAATTTTTTGCATCCAAATTTGTGTGCCAAATTTACTTTTAGTAAGTGTTCGTGTAAACAAATTTCCCAATAAAATTTGTTATCCAACTTTTCTTGCCAAAATATTTTTGCCAAAATTTTCTTGCCTAATTTTACGTGGCAACAAATTTCTTAAATTGAAATTTCTAACCAAATTTTACATATTAAACTTCTTGCAAAATAAATATTAGTAACTTTCATTAGATATGTATCTCTCAAAATTTTCTTGGGAAATACTTTCCTACCAATTTGTCAAATTCGCATTTCTAAATTAATATGTCAAAATACATGATTTGTAAATTTTTTTCAAAAAATCTCATATATTTATGATGATGTTATAAATAAATGTTATCATCAATATTTAAATGATAGATAAATTATTAATGATAATCTAATGTAAAATCAATAATCCACTCGTTTAGATGAGTTATGAGTTGATATAAACCATTTGTTTAATGAATTAAGAAAATAGTTTATTTAGGTTTGGGTTGATTTGAGTTTGGTTATCCACTTTGAAATCTTTATTTATTTTTATTTTTTGTGAGAAACATGAAAAAATCCTCTTAATTTTAGTGAAGAATAAAGAATAAAAAAATTACACATAAACATTTCGTGACTGAAGCACCTACAGAATCCTCATGAAGAAATAAAGCAACAGACTATGGAACAAACTCAAAACAATGAAAACCTAAAGGAAGAGAGAAACCAAACTTCGCTAAACTATATGCAATATTATTCGCCTCTCTATAAACATGCTCAAACCTGATTATCCAGTCTCCAGAAATAAAGCTTTGACACAAACGTCCCAGAAAAGACAGGGGATGACAAGTATCTACCACTATGTTAAAAAAATCCACCACACATTTCAAATCTATTTTTAAGATCACCCTCTAGAATCCTGACCCCATGCTAACCAGAGACCATAATAGACTCCCCATAATTCTGTTAAAGTATCCGAACAAACACTTATGTGCAAAGAGAAACCACCACGCCATTCTCCTAGCTCCCCTCCTCCCAAATAATGTTGCCCGCCGCTTCTACCTGTCTAGGTTGTTTTGATGCTCCATCATCATTGATAGTAACTCAGCCTTCCTCCGATTTGGTCTAACAAATTTATTTTGGAACTCGACCATGCTCATTAACTAGACATGTCCTTATCGAGTGGACTTTTATGATCTCTCTAGCTAAATCAATTAAGAACTTGACTTTGTCTTTGCATTTACCAACCTCAACAAAAATATACCTGCATCACCATTTTCAAGTCCACCAAATACTAACCGCGAATAAAGTAGCCCAAACGCCTCTTTCCATGTTCAAAAATAACCATTCAAGCAATGATTGCTCAAAAATAAATTCATGTTTATGCCTCGAAACCAGCTTTTTCCATATGCCCAACATCAACGGACCGTCTGTTGAAATATGTATAATAAATTATTCAGCACCACGACATAGCTCACACCTGCTATTAGTACCAAGTTTCCTTCTAACATGCTCGTTGGTTGTCATAATTACCCTGTGGCAAACTTGCCATAAAAAATAATTTTGTTCTTTCCTAAGCTACAGTTCTCTAAACTCTATTAAACAACATATCCAAACCTATCACATGTGTTGAATCCGTAGTCAACGTGTAGAAAACAGACTTGACCGAAAACGTACCATCATGAGTTTTTGACCATGACAATTTATCCTTAGGCCATTTTCAGAAGGACGTAGCTTAATTAGGGTCGACCTATCTTTGTCCCTCTTTGCCACCTGTCAAATTTTTTCTCCGACTTGAACTCAAAACCGACGACGACAACATTTTGGAGCCGATTTGAATGAGAATTTTCTCCGGTAAGTCTCAGATCTTTGATGAATCCTTCATCATCTCTCCTATTTTCTTAATTTATTGTCATATTTTCTTAATCGATGTGAATAGTTGATTCACAGAAGAAAGACAATCTCAATTTGTGATAAGATTTTGAATGTGAGAATAGATCGTTATGTGCTGAATTCAATAGCTTGGGCAATGAAATGTATGATTCGAAGTATATAAATGTTTGGAACTGATGATGAGTGACGACCTTGACTTCTCTATGTTTTTGCAATGATGAATGATATGATTGTGTATCGTGTTGACTTCCTGTTACAATGATTATATAGTTTTCTTGATAGATTGTTGCAGACAATTTAATTACATGTGTTATAGAGATTGCATTTAATTACATGCATACTCGTTTAATTGCAAAGGAAAGTGACCAACAATATGATGTATTGTAGGTTACATCACCATATGGTACTGTTTTGCACCAAGGATTGGGACTCCATTGCTAGAAAAGAGAAGATCGAAGTAAGCACTCCATTCTACAATAAATTTTGAGATTCTAAGGAAAGGTTAATCTCTTTATGTTGCACTCAATTATGCCTCGAATTGCAGGGTGTGGAGCTAGAGTTTAGGAAACTTGAAAATGCAATCGAACTCATCCATGGAAATCTACTCCACCTCAGAGACAGGTAAAACTTAATTCATAATGTCATTAGGTATATGCATTGTGGTTTTTGGTTTACAGATTTTTGTACTTGAAGCAGTTCTTTGAAAGTAATAAGCTTATTTAGATTGGTTGACTTTAGGTAATTGATGAGTGAATTTGTTGAATATCGGATTCTCTGAATCGATTTCTTGTATATTCAATTGGTTTGTTTCTAAATTAGATTCATAGATTATATGAGATTGTGGTTTCTTATTTTGAATGTAATTGAGATTCAAGACAGGATGTTAAGTCAATGGAAATAGAAAGATGAATGTTTGTGTGAATCAAAACTTGTTCTGTTTTTCATAGATTATAGGGTTCTGTTTTTCATAATTGAGAATGAAATATGAATGTAATTGGTGTGTTTCTAATTGAGACATCACTTTTGATATCTTTCTTGGCTTGCTTAGAAATTTTTGGAAAGATTCGTCAGTTTCTTATATGATCAGCTTCGTTTAGATTCTAGGTAGTGCTTGAGAATCCGATTGCTACTTTGTTAATTCTTTTCTTGCTTAGTGAATTTGAAATGTATAACATGAAGAATTGTGATTACTGTTTTAGTGGATTCTCTAAGAAAACAACTCCTTATTGCTTACTGACTTTGATTCATACAATGAGACTCTGCTGAAATGTATAACATGAGGAATTATGATTACTGTTTTAATGGATTCTCTTGTGAAATCACTCCTTATTGCTTGTAATTTCAGTGTCTGGTTTGCTTCAAGTTCATATGTTTAGAGATTCATATCTCTTATCCTTGATGCAGGTCTTGCAATTTATGATACTATGCCGTACATTCGTTCTCCGATAAGCACAATTTGTTTAGGCCAAGCTGCATCAATGGCTTCTCTACTCTTAGCAGCTGGTACAAAGGGGCAAAGACGGTCATTGCCAAATGCAACCGTTATGATTCACCAACCTTCAGGAGGATATAGTGGAAGATGCAGTTGGAAATGATAGCAAAGATAAGAGTTCAGGAAGTATATTACATGTTTGTATGCTTGAAGTATTCTTGATGTTGCCATTAAGTTCTTAAAAAAAAAAAATTCACCTAAGAAACATCTCAAATGTCCCACTAATAATCATATTTTTTAACCAAAGTCCTTAAATTTGTCCTAAAACACAAATATTAATATTATAGTCTAAGGACTTCTAAAATTGTCCTACCAATAATAATGCCCTTAGAGTTGTGAAAATTGTTGAGTACTATTGCATTAAATCTAAGCATAATCTCATTCGGTAAAAGAGTGGACAATATATTTTGATTACATCTTGTACCTCTATCCCAAAACCTACTAACCACCTTATACAAAGGAACTTATAATAATTATCTTTCATACCAAAAATTGGTACTATTTCCATCACCTGGAATCCAGCATAACCCTTTTGCTGTAACCAAATTGAAACTATACCTAATACTTCGCCATAACGAAGAAGCCACTTTAAGAGAGCGTGAATGTCCATGTTTCGAGCATTTGAAACACCATGACTAGCTGGAGAAGAAATTACCATGTACCATGTTTCTTTATCTGGCTTGTTAACGGGGCTACCTTGAGAAGAAATTTGGAGACACGCTAACGAAGACATATTTGACATTTCAAATAAATAATTATTACTCTCTTAACTATTGGTGTTACAGCCTAGGCACCTTTACCAAGGCTAAAATCATGATTTCTTTTCGATGGAGGCAGACCGGTGCGTCGATACCGCTTCCCCACAAGCTCCTCTTGTTCATTATTTTTTCTATTTCTCTTGTAGATCTCATCTTTCTTTCCTCGCTCATAGCTCTCCTTTTTTCAGGCTTCTTTGTGGTCAGCTTGGCGTAGCCTTACCTTCACCAATGACGGTATCTAGTGACGGTTTTTTGGCGGTCGGCTTCTCTGGTAGTTCTCCTTGAAGTAAGGCCTTTGGTATCTAGTTTAGGCTAATATGTCTCCTGGGCTAGGATCGCGGTGTTTCCACTGTATGCGGAGGCGTTCCTCCGTTGTCCCTGTCTCTTACTCTGATTTCCTCTGTCTCAAGGTTGAAGATTCTCTATCTTGGTCTTCTCTTGTTTGGATCCAATATCTAGGTAGTTGTTATGATCCTCCTTAGTTTTTGTATTCGGTTGGGCACGTTTGCGGTTGGATGGGTCTTCACTCTATTTTGGTTGTAATATGGCAGAATGTGTTTTATCCAGGGATCTAAGGTCTGATTTTCGTGGGCTACGTGGTGTTGGCTTGGGTGGTTTATGGTGTTTTGCTTTTTTGGCATAAGTTTATGGTTGGACCATGGTCTCGGTTTTCTGGTTCGGGTTGTTTCACTAATGCACTTTCAGTTGGTGATCTTTTCTCATTCAGTTTGGTGGGTTTTTATCGTACGTCAGCGGTTTTGATCTATAGTTGTTACTTATGGCGTGCGGTTTGCTCGTTTGAGGTGAATCACTCATTTTTCTACACCTTGGGCCTGCTTGAGGCCTTTATTCAGTGAGTTATTCTTCTTGCAGTATCTAGTCAGCTCAGGTTACGAACTTCATCTCTGCTATCTTCTATTTTTCTTTGGGAGATCCTCTAGTGGTATCTCGGTGTTTTTTTTGTTAATGGTTTTACTTTTATATATAATAAGGAATTACAATAGCCTAGCATTGAAATAATAAGCCAGCCCAAGTGTTTGAAAAGAAGATAGCCCAACTATAATTAAAACATATCCGCTAGTTGTTGAGAAGATAGCCCAAGTTAATAGAGTCCAACGATTTTCCAGGCGATAGTTGTTGAGATAGTAATGAGCCATTGATGAAGTAGATGAAATGATAAAGAGTGGTCCAAAGTCAATGGAGGATTCACGAAAAGAGAAATCATGGGATTATATGCTGCACGATTGGAGATGGAGACGAGGAGAGCCAAATCTGCAAAAGGGAAGACGCTCTTGATAGATTTTGGGTTCTAAATGTTGAGATTTTGTTTTTGATAGTGATGTGAAGCTCAGAGAGTAGTCGGTCCTGATTTCTATAGTGCTGATGGTGGATTCTGTTATTTATTTCTGTCCAAAGCAGGTAAATCGAGCATTGCCAAGAGAGACATGCGAGGTAGCGGGTAGATCTTCTGCCATTCAATGATTTTAGTTGCTGCATGTTATCTTCCCATTGCCTAGAAGGAGTAAGCCCTGAACGTACAGCAACAATAGACCAAAATGTCCATGAGTAATGGCATTCAAAGAAGATGTGATTCTTGGACTCCAGCTCCAAATTACAGAGGGAACACAAAGGTGATGTGATCAAACCCCAACTTATAATTCTGTTTTTAGTAGGACATTTGTTCAAAATAAATAGCCATGTTAAGAACTTATGCTTAGGGATCCAACCCTTTAACCAAACTAGATCTTCCCAATAAACATGCGGTTGTTGAGTAGGCTCCCTTAGAAATGCGTAGAGCTGCGAATTTGTTACAGAGCTAACCGTCCCTGATATTTCCCATTCATAAAATTCTTCAGTGTTAGCAATTGAGTCTGTTAAGCAAATGGTAGACATATATGAATATAACTAGACCGTTGCCTCATCTCTAACAGGTGGAAGAACCAAATGGATGTTATTCCATAGTAAACTGAGAAGAGCACCAGAGTGAATTCCCAGCCTAGTAGATTGAGTGCCAGATAAGAAGTCTTTGAGATTACCAAAATGTGACCAGTTTGAAGACCAAAAGGTACAACTTTTGCCATTCATGACTCTCAATTTTAGCATAGGGAAAACTACAGTTTTCTGCTTGAGAATTTTATTGACCATCCAAGAGAAACTTGGTCTCTGGTTTATGATCCAATAATTACTTAGAGAACCTTTAAGAACTTCAGAACGAAACCAAGCCACCCAAATAGAGCCAGAACGAAAGAAAATCAGCCAGATTAGTTTTAATAAACATGCTTTGTTCCATAGAACCAGATTACGAATGCCTAAACCTCCTTCCTGCTTTGGTAAACACACAGTATCCCATGCTACTCTTGAAGAGTGATGTCCCTCTAGGCTTCCTTTCCAAAGGTAAGCACCACATAAAGAATTGATCTTATTTATACACTCTTTTGGCAGAATAAATGAGGAGCACCAGAATTGTGTTATTCCAGCAATAACTGAGTTAGTAAGAGTTAATCTTCCAACAAATGACAGAACTTTAGAAGACCATGATGTGATCCGAGAGGTAATTTTTTGTATTAACGCTTCACAGTTTGCCATAGATAGTTTCTTTGAATGTAGAGGAACCCCTAAGTAACGAATGGGAAGAGTCTCATATAGGATGCCTGTACTGAAAGAGATTAGCTCTATTTCTACAGGTGAGAGTCTGGAGCTAAAGAAATATGATTTTTCTCGGCTAATGGAGAGACCTGTCATACTCTCAAATTGATGTAGGACTTGAAGAATTTGCTGGATAGCTGAAAGAGAACCCTCATCAAAGATTAAAAGGTCGTCTGCAAAGCATAAATGGGTAAACTTAACTTTTTGCATCTATAATGATAGTTAAAGCGTCTTCTCGAGGCTGCCTCATTTAACATAGCTGAAAGATAATTCATTACCAACACGAAGAGATAGGGTGATAAAGGATCACCCTGTCTCAAACCCCCTTTGCCCTTAAAATAATCATGAACCAATCCATTGTAACCCATTGTGAAGTTTGAGTTACAAATGCAAGCTTCTAGCAAAGCTAAGAAATGGTCTGGGATGTTTAGTACTTTAAGACTTGCAAAAATAAATTCCCACCAAACAGTGTCAAAAGCTTTAGCCACATCAAGTTTTAGAGTGTTCTGCTTCCTTGAGGTTGATTTGTGATAATCATGCACTATATCTGCAGCCATTAAGATATTTTCTAGGATTAATCCGTCCTTTATAAAAGCTGTTTGGTTAGGAAGAATGACTTCTGAGAGGATTGGCTTCAGTCTCTTTACTAGGAGTTTGGAGATAAGCTTATAAAGAGTATTTAGGCAAGAAATTGGCCTATAGTCAGTTAAAGCAGAAGCCCCCTAAAATTTAGGAATCAAAGTCAGAATTGTAGAGTTAGCAGAATCTGGTAGAAATCCATTATCAAAGAAACCCTTTATAGCAGATAAGACATCACTGGCTACAACCGGCCATGCTGCTTTATAGAATCCAGAAGTTAGACCATCAGGTCCTGGTGACTTTGAGGGTTTGAGCTGAAATAATTGAGTCTGGATCTCTTTTGAGTCTGGCTTGGAAAGCATGATTCTTTTTTGAGCATCAGAACAAGTGAACTGAATTAGTGACCTCAAAATATTATCAGAAAAGGAGCATCTAGGCAAAAGAGTTGGAGCCAAAATAGCCTGGAAGTGATTAATTGCAAGATCACTCATAACAGCCGAATCAGATACAAGGGTTCCATCAAGTAGAGCAAATGACCGAATTGCATTGTAACTAGTTCTCACTTTTAAGGTCCTATGAAAAAAGATAGAATTAAAATCACCTTCCTTTAGCCAATTGATCCTTGATTTCTGCTTTAGGAAACTTTCTTCTATAACGCGAAGCTTAGTCCATCGTTCAAAATTTTCTGTTTCAGTTTGAAAAGTTGCAGGCGAAGGGTTTTGTAAAGCTAAAGACCGAGACCTTATGAGACAATCATGCGCGTCAGACACTCTTACTTGAATATTTGAAAATTTATCCTTGTTGAGGGATTTAAGAGGCCTTTTTAAATTCTTTTGTTTCTAGCAAATCGAAGATATAGTAGTGGTTGTAGATGAAGAGGGAGACCAAGCATTCTGCACAACTTGTAGAAAATCAAGATGTGTAGTCAAGAAATTGAAGAACTTGAAAGGCCTATTACCA
Organism: Iberis pinnata; assembly: GCA_900406425.1. NCBI lineage: Eukaryota > Viridiplantae > Streptophyta > Magnoliopsida > Brassicales > Brassicaceae > Iberis > Iberis pinnata. The sequence goes on along the minus strand of OVBE01009593.1, from coordinate 5,049 downwards.
ACTCTTGGTAAAGTGATGGATATGTCTGTTATACACAGACAATGGTCTGATAAATCATGAGGCATAAATGTGGCAAAGCTATAGGGAAAGCTCAAGATCCAAGGATTGTTGACAAGTAGCCTATCTAACTTCTCCGCTATAGGATAGGAAGGTCGCTTATTTGTCCAAGTAATTAATAGCATACCTTGAAATCTTAAGTATGTCAATCCCAGTTGTAATAGTGTATTTCTTAGATCCCTCATTTTTGAAGTGTGGTGAACAAATGAGGGAGATGAGTGCTCATCCGGATGTAAAATTTGGTTTAGATCCCCTCCCACCATCCAAGCCTTATCCTCTAAATGAAAACGTTGATGAGTTTCCAGAAGCTTGAACCATAAATCATCGCGTTCGCTTTCTATGGCAGAGGCATAGATTGTAGTGTAATAGAAACTCTTTTGGCCTTGTAGAAGTATCTCACAAGTAATGGCTTGTCTAGAACTATCAACAACTCACAAGTAGGTCTCTCGGTGTTTTGTTCGGAAATTTTGTCTTCGGTTTTCTTTCTTGTGAGGTATCTCTATTCATCATAGGAGGATTTGCAGGGAAGGCGAGTAAAAAATCTTTTCCTGCTCAAAGCCTTTCACCTTTATGAAATTTGTATCTTAATTTTATTGTTTTCGGAGGTTTTTCTCTGTTTACTTTCTACATGTTTCATGTTTTAGCTTTTTCTTAAGCTTTGAGTATATGCTTCTTTGTTTGACTCCATTTTTGGGTTTAAATTTTCTTTTTTAATCTAAAACTCGGTTTACTGCATCTAAACTATGAAAATTTGTATATTTTATCGTTTGTGGTTTTAAATGGATATGTAACATCTTATGTGGTAAAGAAAGTTTTAAAGAAAAAAAGCTATTTGTGCTATGAATTTAACTAAAGATGAAAAACTTACAAAAACACTTATAAGTACTTAAAATTTATTTATGCAAAATTATTCTGTTGATGCCAAAATATATTTTGTTTCCAATTTATTATTATATATAAAGAAGATACTTGAAAGAAATCTTAAATTTTCTACATTGATTATAAAAATAGTTTTAAATTTTATTTGGAAGCTATATGTTGAACTTAGGGTCCGAATGGTAACAGCGGATCAAGCGGTGCGGGACAAAAAAGAAAGCGGGACGGTACGATTAAGTGCGGTGCGGAAAAGAAAATTAGCGGTGCGGACAACTGCGGTTTTTACATAATTAGCGGTGCGGGATAATGTTTGAATGATGAATAAAATTAGCGGTGCGGAATTGTTTTTGAATAGTAAATTTTTGAGTTTAGTTTTGAAAAGATTATTGTTTAGTTTTAAGATATAAGGTTTAAATGTTCTAAGTATATTTAAAATTTTAAACATCCGAATAAAAAAAAAGTAAATTAGAGTTTTTTTCAATTTACTCTTAGTTTTTTTTATAAAATTTTACTCTTAGTTACTTTATTAAGCTTTGTTATGAATTATTTTTTGTTGTAAATTGTAATATAATATTAAAAACTTTTCAGTTTTATGTATTTGTTTTATCCTGAATTATCAACTTTATCTCATATTTTGTTGATTTAACTTAATTAAAAAATGAAAACCTGTACAAAAAAAAATGAAAACCGCATTTAGAAAACAAAATACGCATGTCATTTGGTGTGTATTGCTTTGAAAGTGCGGTTTTGATAATTTACTCACAAAAGTAAAAACGCACTTGGTCTTCTATTTTTTTCAATATTTTAATAAAAAACGCTTTCATTATTTTACTAGACTTGATTGGGAGAGAAAAAGCGGATTTCACTAAAATTACAAATACCGCACCGCACTTGGAGTATCCATTCACAGCCTTATTATATAATGTATGTGTATAATGTAAGTACATTCCAAATGACGTCTAATACCAAAGTCTTTGAAATAGGGAGTAGTGCCACTGGATAAGTTTCTTTTGTTGTAAATAGATAAGTTTCGTTTATATATTATTATATATATATATATATATATATATATATTTTTTTTTTGGTCATCATATATTTTTTAACAATATTTCTAAGGAATCTTATTCTAGGTATCAACTTTCAAAGAGAGTCTTTTCGCTAAAAAAACAAATAAGAAAAAAAACAAAGTGAAGTCTTGTCAAACTACCTTATTGCAAATTTTGAGAGATGGATTTGACATGACTTTCAGAGATCATGTGAGGCTCTGGGACCCAATACCCTAATTATTGATCTTCCATTTCTCACATATTACATATACCTTGTATTATAATTTTTTTATTTGACAAATAACACTACGACTCTTTCTGCCATAGGAATTGGAATATCACAAATCTAACACTGTGACAGAAATCAGAGGGTCTATGAACAGTGACACCGATTTTATATTTGATTCGGAATAGCAAAAGCGGATTGGACTACACTCAACAAATATACTAAGTGAAACTGTGTTAAAGGACACCCAAAAAATATAAAAGTAGTAGAAATCAACAGAAAATATATAGAAAAAACATATTGACATAGCCATTTTTTTGTTGTTGTTTAATAACATAGACATGCTGGTATGTACCAATTAAAGCGCAGTGCGTTTTTCCACCGAAAATGAATACCTTTTTTTTGTCTACCAAACTCATAATATAAAAAAGATTATTACATTCGAGAGTATTTTTTCAAAGATATTATATCATAGACTTTGTGTTATCAATATATTTTGTAAGTGTGCAAAGTCAATTAAGCTTCTTCTTTTTCTTCTTACGAACTCTTGCCTCCTTGTTCTTGTTTTTAAATATTTTTTCATTTAAACATTTATTACTATTGCATTTATTTTTTTGTAATTATATACACTCTCAGTCATAATTTTTCTATTTTCTTATATTTAAATTTTAATCTTTCGTATTTTAAATTAATTTTGATTAAATTGTATGGACAATAACATAACATTTTAGGTAACAGTGTACATTTAGTTAATAATCCAATAAATATATCGATGACAAGAGAATTATACCGATGACTCTATTGATTAAATTGTATGGACCTTCTGCTTTGAAGACGGCGGCAAGCACAGGGGAATTCTATCGATGACGATGTTGGATGGCTAAGTGAAAGCGGCTCCTCCCAAGCGTCTCGATGTCTCATGCCGTGCAGGTTGGTGGTTTGAAGCTTCAGGCGTAGATGTAGTCTCTGTCACCAAGGAGATAACTATGGAAATATCGAAGCTGAGTTTTGTGTCTCCGGCTCTCTTGCTCTGGTTCTTCCGGGAGAGGACGAGGGTTTTCGCCGTGGTGGGGAACATAGTTGGTGGTCGGAGACGGTTACATGGTGGGAACCCGTGGTAGAGAGGTCTCAGATCCGCTCTTAACCGCGATCTAATTTTGGAGCTTGTTTTGCTTGAGATTTCATTTCTTAGTCTTAGTTTTCTTCTACTTTGTCTCCTTGTTTTTGATTCTATCGATGTTAGAATTAAAATTGTGACAGTTATTTTTACCAATATTCCGGAGTTGTTTCCGGTGAAGATGCTCACCGGAATGACTGAATTAAGAGTGCATCGGAAATCTTCTAACGACCACTACAATTTAGAATATTCACTTTTCAAATTTGAATGTCAGTTGAATGAGAAATGGAGATGAGCAATTTAAACATGCATAAACACAAAATGTCGACTTAGTGTTGACTAAGTTCAACAAGCGGTTTTTATCCCACATTGCTTGTGAGAACATTTTTTCACTAGTACATATATGGAAGAAAACATGATCAAGTTCAATTGGGTTGAGTACACTATGGTGTATTGGAGAGAGATGGGCCATCCACACACGCGCGCCGCCGCCGACTGACCAGCTCAGCACGGCGCGGGCGGGTTGCAGGTCGTTGGGTTTTTGGGAATAGACCAGGCCATGTCCATGTCCATGTCCATGTCCATCAAGATGTATTCTTTTGGAGAAATTTTCTATGGATATTTTGGTCCAAATTTTAATCTATTGTCGGTTTGATTTTTTAAATTAAACCGGATCAGAACCGAAATCGAAATTTATTTTGGTTCGAGTTTATTTCTCTCCTGCTTGCGCGTTTGACCGAGTCCCTAACGGTTCCCGAATTTTTTTGCCTCGATTCGCGGATCTCAACCGTTTCGCTTGCGCTCCACGCTCTACTCGCCTTTAAATGTCGACCTCGTCTCATTCATTCTGCATCTTTTTGAACTCCGAAAATTCCATCAGTCTCTCTTATTTTCTCTCTCTATCACGTAAGTCTTCTCGAGATTACATCGTACAACTGTAAGTTCGTAGACTCCAAAATCGATTGTAGCGATTTGGTTTCAAAGCGGTTGTATCATGAGATTCTAAATCACACATAAACCGTCACACTACAGGCGATTTTTAGAATTAAGGAAAGAGATCATATCTTGACTCTACTTATATTTATCACGTTTTAAATCGATTTTCAATTGTATTTTCTTAATCCGGTTTTTCTGTCCTACAGTCGATTGTGTCTTAGTTCTTCATCTCCGGTCTTTTGTTCCTCTGTCATTGGAGTTGAGATCAGTCCGACGTCTTTTCTTGGGTTTTATGTTAATAAAATATTTATTGATTTTTTAAAAAAATCCAATAAACATACACTTATCACGTACATATGGACTACATTTATATGAACATGGAAAATGTGTCTATACAAGTAATATGGACACAACAAACAAATTTTCTTGTACTAATACTTTTTGCGCCTTCTTCGAAGTTCAAGTAAAAGAAAATTGCTATCTCATACGTAGTATCTTCATACAATGGATAGATATCAAACTCTTCGTGGTCCATCTATGCTAGATTTCGAGGTGGTGGCGGTGTACAAAAATTGATATACATATAATGTTTTTACACCAAATTGTCCATATGGACGGATGTCAGGACTATCGTGTACTCGTACACTTTTAAACTACAAAACGCATGAACAAATGGATGCCAATTCATTGACATACATTATCAAACATTCTAGACTAAGCATTATCTTCGAAGGTGATAGCTAGGATTTTTGGGGGTGAAATGTGAGAATGATATGGTTTTCCCTACACAA
>OVBE01009592.1:0-15683 GCA_900406425.1 Iberis pinnata | reverse complement strand
TTTCTTGCTTTTACTCTGTTTTGCATCCAAAAGTGTTTTAAGCCTTTCTCTGTTTTTATGTTTTTTACTTTCGTTGCACTTATGACCTTTTAGTAACCAAAACCCTTTTTACATTAGGTTGACTTTAAAGCATCCAATACATCCACATTGCTTAGTACGCTCCCATTATGGATTGACAAAGCCCATCATCATCTATACTACGACGATGGGTTGATTGATAACCCAGGGACCCCAAAATCCCTATTATCAAAGACTCTACCGAAGAAGATCTATGGTTCCAAGAGGACCAAATGGTCCTAGGTATTATGCAAACCTCTCTTGACCCAACATTACTTGAAGCTTACTCTTATTGCAAATCGGCCAAAGATCTTTGGGATACTCTTACCAAAGTCTTTGGGAATGTGTCCAACCTAAGCCGAGTCTAGGTCAAGAAGGCTATAAGCGACCTCAAGCAAGAGGATATGGACTTTAACTCATACTTTGGGAAGTTCCAGACTCTTTGGGCAGAGCTAGAAATGCTCCAACCCTTCTCTCTTGATGCATCTACCTTAAGTGAGAGAAGGGAACAAGATAAAGTCAATGGCTTGCTATTGAACCTAAATGGAAGCTACAAAGATCTGGTCAAACACATCGTAAGGGCAGATAAACTCGAATCTCTTGAGGATGTTTGCTCTCAAATTCAAAGGGAGCAAGGAACACATGGATTGTTCAATGGCAAGAAGGAACTTGTGATGGCAAATGCGGCTGGTAAGGAAGTGGCAGCAGCTAATCAAGGGTTCTACAAGGATGACAAGAAGGCAAATGTGTTCTGTGAACATTGCAAAAAGAAAGACTACAACAAGGAGAAGTGTTGGTTCCTCCATCCCCACCTAAGGCCAGCTAGAGATGGGAAGTTCAAAGCCTCAGGTCCGAAGGCTAACTTAGCTCAAGACAAACCAAATGAAGATGGGGAAGGCTCGAACCAAACTCAAGAAGAAAGAACCGGCTCTAAGGCACTAGTCACCTACAAAGCTTCTTCCGCAAGAAAGGAAGAAGAGTATGTAAGCAAAAAGGATTTTGATGCATTGATCAAGGCACTCAAAGATGCATCCAAGTCTGGTAACATGTTGGGTAATATCGTGGCCAAATCTTTTAAAGTTGAATATAAAGATAAATGCCTTATCTTAGACTCGGGTGCCTCTCACCATATGATTAGTAACATTGATCTTATTGAGAACTTAGAACCGGCTTTAGGAAATGTGGTAATAGCAAATGGTGAAAGATACCTATTAGAGGAGTAGGCAATCTTAGGTTGTTTAACAAAGACTCTAGAGCTTTCTTTATGCTATCTTTCACATCTAATCTTATATCCATTAAGAAAGTCACGAATGATTTACATTGTAATGTGATATTTGGGCCTAATGAAGTTTGGTTTCAGGATATTAAGACAAGTGTTATCCTTGGTATGGGAGGAACTAAGGAGGATCTCTATGTGCTTGAAGATATCAAGCATTCTCCCACTCTATCTTTATCTTCTGTCTTTTCTTCTTATGTTGAACCATCTATTGACATGTTATGGCATGCTAGACTAGGTCACCCTCATGCAAGAGCTTCAAAACTTATGTTTCCCAATGGTTCTTTTGCTAATGACACTTGTGAGGCATGTATTTTGGGCAAACATTGCAAATCAGATTTTCCTAAGTCTAATGCCATGTATGAAAATTGTTTTGACCTTATCCATTAGGATGTTTGGACCTCACCTTGCATATCTTGGGAAAACAATAAATACTTCGTAACATTCATTGATGAAAAATCTAAGTATACTTGGCTTACTTTACTTCCATCTAAGGATAGAGTATTTGAAGCCTTTGTAAACTTTCAATCGTATATTACTAACCATTTTAACTCTAAAATTAAAAATTCTAGATCGGATAATGGAGGAGAATATACAAGCCACTTGTTTAAGGAACACCTAAACAAGCATGACATAATCCACCAAACAAGCTGTCCTTACACTCCTCAACAAAATGGAGTGGCCGAGAGGAAGAAAGGCACCTTATGGAGATTGCTCGGTCTATGATGTTCCATGCAAATGTTCCTAAGCTTTTTTGGAGTGATGCGGTCACATTAGCTTGCTACCTTATCAATAGAACTCCAACACAACATCTTCAAGACATTTCTCCTTTTTCAAATTCTTAACAAGCATAAACCATCTTTGAATCGTCTAAAAGTTTTTGGTTGTGTTTGTTTTATGTTCATACCAGGTGACCAACGAACTAAGCTTGATCCTAAGAGTACAAGAGCCATGTTCATTGGATATTCACATAATCAGAAGGGATATAAATGTTATGTTCCCGAGATAAGGAAAGTCCTAGTATCAAGGGATGTAAAGTTTATGGAAACAAAGGCCTACTATGATGAGAAAAATTGGGATCATCTAAAGGATCTTTCCACATCATTCTCGGATAGGGCTGAAAATCTTAAAAGGATATTGGAAAACCTTGGGGTGGCTACAAGCACACCTTTGGCCAATAATGACCAAGCTACAGCAAACCAAGCTCATATCCACCTTGACCATGAAGGGGGGGGGGAATCAAGATGAATCCTCATCAGAATCTCAATCACAAGAGGTTGGGTCAAATGAAGTAATGACTCAAAACTCACCTCCTGTTCAATTTCAAGATCATGATCAAGATGGATTGGATGGGTTGGTTCAAGAACCAGAGCCAGAGCCTATAATAGAACAAGAGGAACCAGTCCTAAGGAGAAGCACCATGATAAAGTATCCTCCTTTGAATTGGAAGAACACTAGAGTCTACTACAAAGATGAGGAAGTAGCTCACCCAATTCAAAATTTCTGCTCAATGACAAACTTTCCCAAGAGCCATCAAGTCTTTACTAGCAAGATGGATCAATCACAAGTGTCAGGTTCATACAATGAGGCTATTGAAACCAAAGAGTGGAGAATAGAAATTGATAATGAACTTAGAGCTATGGATCACAACAACACTTGGAGAGAGGTAGACCTTCAAAAGGCAAGAAGGCAGTAACTTCCAAGTGGGTGTTCACCATAAAGTATAAGGCCAATGGGGACATTGAAAGGCATAAGGCCAGGTTAGTGGCTAGAGGCTTCACCCAAACATATGGTGAAGATTATCTAGACACATTTGCTCCGGTTGCAAAGTTGCATACGATTAAAGTTATCATGGCCATAGCCACAAATCTAGAGTGGGATCTTTGGCAAATGGACGTGAAGAATGCCTTTCTTCAAGGTGATTTAGAAGAAGAGGTCTACATGCGTCCACCCCTGGTCTTGAAGCTACACTTGGCCGAGGAAAAGTTCTTAGGCTTAACAAGGCCATCTATGGCCTCAAGCAATCACCTCGGGCATGGTACCATAAACTAAGTTCAACCCTCATATCAAAAGGGTTTAAAAAATCAGAAGGTGATCACACACTCTTCATTCAATCCAGCCAAAGAGGTAAGGTTGTCATCCTCATATATGTTGATGATATAATCATCACGGGGGATGACAAGGTAGGTATTCAACTTACAAAGGATCATTTAAAATCTATCTTTGATATTAAGGACTTGGGAGAACTAAAGTATTTCCTAGGGATAAAGATTTGTAGATCCGAGAAGGGTCTATTCCTATCTCAAAAGAAATACACTCTTGACTTATTGTGTGAAACATGAAAGCTTGGAGCCAAACCTTGCAAAACACCCTTTGAAGATGGCTACAAAGGCATGAGAGAGGGGGAGAATGAAAGTGAACCATTCAAAGACCAACATCAGTATAGAAGGATGGTTGGTAGGTTGATTTATTTGACAATTACACAGCCTGACATTTGCTTTGCTATGAATCAGGTTAGCCAGCACATGCAAAACCCAAGGATGCACCACTGGAACATGATAGACCGGATCCTAAGATATCTAAAAGGAACTCATTGTCAAGGTGTTTGGATGGGACACAACAACAACACAAAAATAGTGGGTTATTGTGATGCTGATTGGGCCATGGATAGAAATGATAGGAAGTCTACCACCGGATATTGCACCTTCATTTATGGGAACCTTGTGACATGGAGAAGCAAGAAGCAGAAGATTGTCTCTTGTTCAAGCGCAGAACCTGAGTACCGGGCCATGAGGAAACTAACAAATGAGCTGATTTGGCTCAAGGGTCTTCTAAAGAATATGGGCATCGAGACAACCGACCCATTACCATGCATTGTGACAACCAGGCAGCTATCCACATTCCTTCAAACAATGTCTTTCACGAGAGAACGAAGCACATTGAGGTAGACTGCCATAAAGTGAGGCAAGCAGTGGAAAAAGGGATCATTCTTCTATGCTACACTAGAAGCTCGGACAAACTGGCTGATATCTTTACTAAGGCAGCCAGCACCAAAGTTTGTGAGTCCTTATATGGAAGGTTAGGACTCACAAGCATTGGCAAGGAATAAGACTCCTCTACCATGGAGCCTTGTACTCTTTTTCCTTTGGGGAGTTTTATCCCAAGTGGTTTTCTCTCTAAAGGTTTTAATGAGGCCTGAAATTCACGGATCCAAGTTTAACCATTCATCACGGTTAAACTTGAGGGGGGAGTGTTGAGACTTGGGAGTTTTCCCAAGCCAAAGTGTCGAAATTAGAAAAAAGGTGAAAATATGAGCATAGGCCAAAGACGTGGATCACAAGCTATAGTAACAAGCGTACCGAGCCATACGGGAAATCGAGCCATTTCGGGTTAGAATGCGCAATGTTTACTATCATGACAGACATATCGGGACATACGGACAGTCGGACCAAGCCAGACGAGAATGCGCGTTATCGAGCCATCGGAACGTACATATCAAGCTTTAGGGACAATCGGGCCAGTTCGGGTAAAGACACGCATGGTCGAGTTATAGGGACATGCGCATCAGGATGGAATGAGCCACACAAAGCTATCAAGCCTTATCGAACAATCAATTGTGTGGATCGAGCCATCAGAACAATGCGGGCCATCGGGACAAGACTTAGGAGACGAATGCGAGAAACTAGGATAGGAACGATGGGCTATGCGAAGTATCGAGTCGCTATGTACTGACGATCGTACCGGAAGACGCATATGCGCATGGTTCACTCAAAACATGCGCATATTTCCCTAAGATAAAGATTTTAGGCCAAAAACTCAGGATCCGACTACCAACCCAGATCCATTCGAGCTATTTGAAGCATAGAATGTTTTAGACTTCATATTATAGCCGTTGGATGAAGTTTGGTCGAGGATCTCACCGTTGGCTCAAAAAGGTGCGATAACGGCTAGTGGTCCCCGTGTACAGACCGTACGCATGTGCGAAAAATGCTTTTACCTTTTTACTAAGATTCAATTTGTTTCACCTAGGTAATTTGATTGTTACTATTTTTAGGTGATCCTAGGTTTGTCTAGGATCACTATAAAAGCATTGTAACGCCCGCCGAAATCATTATGGAATGAAAATCATTTCTTCTCTTACATTATTCTCTCAAACCTTCAACCTCGAACTTTTCCACCATGGATTAGGTACTTGATTCTTACTTTCTTTCACAAAATATCAAAAAACGGTAAGAAAATAATAGAAACGAGTTCGAGACCAAAGCCAAATTGGAACCGTCAAAAAGATGCCTTACTAAAATAAAACCTCGGCCAAATCCATGACGTAGTCAAAAGAAAAGAATCACCTCGATCTGTCAAACCATACGCCAAAGACATCGAGCAGAAATCGAATCCGATAAAGCATATGTGTGGGAAGTTTTCTAGTTATTGCTGGTATATAACCACTTTCAATACAAAATTTAACTGTTTGAGATACTAATACTGACTTAGATATTATTGTTTTCAGTATAAAATATCTTATAAAAAGTTATGCTATAACTAAAATTTACACACAACACCAGAGAAAAAAGAAATAATATTTTCACAAACTACCACAAAATATTAGTTTTCTATAAAAATATCACATTTTTCATAAATATCACAAAATATTATTTATTTTATAAATATCACAAAGAATTTTTTCAATATAAAATAAACTTAAATTTTTTAGATTTTAATTTAAAGTTTAATTTCTTTTATATTTAGGATTTATTTTTTAGAATTAAAAATTAGTTTTTGATTTTTTGATAACTAAAACTTTTGTTTTGTGATATTTTATAAAAAATTTTAAAGTTATTTTGAAACTTTTTTTGTCTTCCCGAGTATTAATATTAACATATAAAAATTACAAAGATTACAAAAACGGAAAGCTACAAAACCCACAAATTTCAACTGTAGAAACTCAAAATTTCAGGAGGCAATAGTAAAATATTCAGGAGCCAAAGTTAAGACACAAAGAAATATATTGAGAGGAAAAACAAACGTATACTATAGGAAATGCGAAACGAGAGAACAATCATCAAAAGCGCCAGGATGGAAAACTACTCAAGGCAGCATAGCTGAAAAAACCCACATCAAAATCAATTGATATCTCTAAGAAAAAGTAAAAAAAAATAACCGGGAACAAACTTCTAGTTTTTTCTATGACGAATAAGTCTACTTCAAAGATGAAGAAACACAAATACACCAAATGAACCAGTTAGAACTATAGGCCGAGAAGACCCATTGATTACTATATCAGATGTCCAACTCCAAAAGCAACCATCTACGACACTACATCTTGGATAAAGCCCAACAGATGCAATCGTGAAGTAGGAACAATTCTAAAATTTAAAAGCCTGAAACAAAATTTTAAAAACTAAGACTAGTATTTTATCTATTTATTCATTTTTTACCATAATGTTTTTTTTAAAATAGACATATATATATTGAATTTAAGGGTTGGAAGTTATTAAATGTGAGAACACACTTGTAAAAATATGGAAGCCGTAAACCAAAGTTTCATTAGGTGCTTTGCTCAAGGCTGGACACTATATAATTGTGACGGCCACCCGCGAAATCGTGGTTGCCGAGCTAAATACTAGGGCTCCGAATGGTGACAGCATATCAAGCGGTGCGGGTAAAAAAAATTAGCGGGGCGGTGCAGTACAACTGTGGTGCGGGTAAAAAGCGAGACAAGTGCGGTTCGTAAAAAATAAGCGGTGCAGAATTATTTTTGAATGGTAACAAAAATTACGCGCGGTGTGGAATTATTTTTGAATAGTAAATATTGAGTTTAGAATTAGTTTTATATAGATTATAGTTTAGTTTTGGGAGCTAAGAGCATAAATTTAAAGTTTTAATTCTATTATAAATTTAAAATATTTTTGAAAAAATAATTATAAAACTAATTTTATTCTTTATAATTTATATTTATGAGCTTAAATTTATCAAAGATATAAAAATAAAGACATTGTATTGTTAAATTTAACTATTAGTTTATAAAACATTTTATTAATATATCATATAAAATAACACTAAATTTTTAAAACTAATATTGCATCATTTAAATATATGTAATTATATTATTTGTATAATACAATATATATTATTTACTTTTGGTGGAATTTGTATATTGAATAGGTTCGGACGTTCGAGTATTTGCTTCAGTTTGGTACAGTTCGATTTGCAGAACCGAACTGTAAACCAAAATATATTAAAGAACTCATCGAACTGAACCTAATTAATCGAATAAATTGAGCGGAATTAACCGAACAAAATTGGATTCAATTCCGTAAAATTGCATAACTGAATATCTAACCATTTGATGAATATACCCAATGTTTATTCACAATATTCACTGCCTAATTCTAATTATTGAAGAGTAATATATTTGATACTATACAATTTAATAATTTATTATTGGTATTTAAAATATAATATTAAAGTAAAAAAATACTATTGCGTTTTCTTCTCACACACCTATATTATGGTGCGTTTCAAAAAATTTTTTTTATCAAGTGCAATAACGCACAATACAATATATCAATATTTTATTTTTAAAATTTTAAAACATGTCGCAACTTACAAATGATGTTGAATGGAAAATTAAAAGCGGATTGACCCGCACCGTTTTTCATATTGTCAAAAATACCACTGTCATTCAGACACTAGATCTAAATTAAAAGATTTTGCGAAGAAGAAAAAAGTGTATTTTCGGCAAAGAGAAAGACAAGATCCATATTTGTCCAATTTTTTTTTCAAAAAATAGTATTTGAAAATGTCTAGAAAATATTAAAAAAGTTAAAAAGCAAAAGACAACGCATGTTACAAGATACATATATATATTTTTAATATACTCCACTTTTAAGATTGCGATAACCAAACCGACTCGCCTTGAATGAATGAATAAATGACCCTAAAGGCACGCAATCATCCACGCGGTGTGTTATGGACCGTTGATATGTTTTCTAATCATCTAATCAGGGCCGTCTATTCTTCTAGTTCTTATATATAAAAAGACAGGTTGCACCTTAGGGTTTTCTTATCACAGCCTCCCTTCTTCTCTAAATCTGTAGTCAACGTTTTCTTTAGATCTTGTTGCTATGGCGACGATTCGTATGTTTAAATCTAAAACATCTTTTTCTTACAGAGATCTCTCCGATCTTTACACCTCTATTAATTCCGATCGGTTTAGTAATCCGGGGTACAGAGTCGCCGTTTAGAAGGGTAACATCGCTAGATCTGACGCAGATCTACGAAATCAGCCTCTATAAACGGGTGAATCTTGTTTTTTTGTTTCAAGAGTTGCTATTTAATTTGTTTGTTTACTTAAATTTCATCCTTATAATCACGAATCTTTGATCCTGATTATCAGATCTGGCCTTGGATCTTGAAGACATCTTATGAGGCTTCCTCAGATCGGAGATCTATGAATCTGTAAATGTTGAATCGTCTTGGGTGCGAATGTTATGTTGGATTACAGATCTGTTAGGTTGTGTGTTTGAATATGAAATTAGGATGTAGAAGATGTTGTGGAGTGCATCTTTTGTCATCCGACCTTTGCCATATCAGGTGCGCTTGTATGGCAGGTCAAAAACACATCCTCAATAAAAATGTATATTTTGTGGGTTAGGAGAGGAGCTCGCACGGGTTGTTCATTTTTTTCCCGGGTGCTCCTCTTCTTGTGTGCTTGTCTCGCTCTCTCTCGATTTCATCCACGCCTACTCTTTCCTCTCTTACCATATAATAATCACCATAACGTTCCATAAAATATTTATAGCTTATTAGTAGAATTTGTTAAAACCGATCGTATCAGAAGTCGTGAGCTACGTGAAGAAGTGGGCGATACCAAATCTGCTTGACCAACGAGGTACTCATGAACAACTTGTTTTAATAGATCTCTCGTACCCAACTGTTATCCTTGAGCAATTAATAATCCGCCAAAGAAAAGATAATTGCATCAGCAGAACAAGAAATGAGAAATCCCTTATACAATCTTCAATAATTTTGGTTACTGTATTAAATATAACTTCAATAATATTACAAATTATTAGTTTTTTTTTGCTATTAAACTTCTGCTTCAGATTAGTGAATAACAGTTTTAGTTCAAGAAATGTTCTGTTATTACGTGCTTTCTATTTGTAAAGTCAAGTTAGTTTTTTTCTTAATCTATTCTTGTGTTATGTATAGTTGAATTTTGTTACTTGATGGATTTGATTAAGCTTCTTGCTAGTTTGGTGCCTGGGAAGTGTGAAGCTGCTCGGACTATTATCCAAGAAAATTTTGTACTCCAAGGTATCTCGATCGAGAAATGTGTCGATATATATCAAATAATTTACGTTTAGCTATTTACAAACTTGTGTACCTTTGTTATTTACTTATTTAATAAGCATGATTATGATAATCTGAAGTTGAAGTTCCTTGATTGCGTTTCTTTTTGGCGATCGCATTTCATGAAACTGGCATAGGAAAACATTAAACTCTTTTATTTTAGTCAATACTCGCAATATTGATGATGGCCACAAGCCCTTTTGCTTCATAGATTAACTGTGTTTTTGGCAATCTGTCCTGATGATACACATAAGTCTGTAAGCTCAAAATGGTAGAGCGCTCTTCTTTTTTGAAAGTTGAGAGGGTGGTGGTTCGAATCCACCCAGATTTGCGCTGTTTGCTTGCTACTTTATTATTATTGTGTATACTTTGTCTGCGCTAACTATTCTGTTGTAAGATTGTATGGCTCTTCTTGGTGGCAAGAGTTTATAAGGTACAAAGGACCAAAAAGTTTGTGATTTATTTACACTGCTCACTGCTTGTTCCTCAAACAAAGCTTCTCTTTTTGTTGGCGAAGCCGTTCCTATCTTTGGGGCAGAAGACAAAGTTCTATTCTCGTAGACCGAATTTTGGTTGTATGATTCTCGATAGAACGTGTGTGTTTAAATGTGAGTATCTTATACAAAAATAATTTTATAATTAACCATCACAAAACATCGATTCTTTATATGTGATCGTTGATCTTCAGCATAAATTGACAATATCAATTAAAATTTAATTATGCTATGCATTCGTTTGATATATATATATATATATATAATTTTTTTTTTTAGCGGCAATTTCAATCATTGTAAACAAGTAGAAGTAAATCAAAAGATCAAAAGACGAGTTTTTAATAGCAAATTCATGTACATAAGTAATAGGCTAACTTGGATAGATAATCAGATAATTAGCGCAAACATTTGCTTCACGAGGGCAAATATTGATAGGTGATATTATGAAATTTGACTTCCCATGTAAAAATAGTGCGAAGATGATGTTTCAAACGTCGAGTTGTCCCCGTTGAATAAATATGTAGGATAACATTATTGTCCCCTTCAAAGATAACTCTTCTATAACCAAGATGAGAAGTACAATCGTCCAAAGCAACGCCGTGAGTTCAGCTTCTTCAACTGTATGATGATCATGAAAACGTTTATGATCGTAATGTAGAACGTGTTTTTGTCATCCCGTAGTATCCAATCCAGTCCCGAAAGGGAGTTATCCATATGATCGGATGCGTTAAAATTACACTTGACCCAACTATGTGGTGGAGGTGTCTAGGTTTGAAGACAGTTGTTGCAAGAAACGTGAGAGGAAGAGATGGAGGATTCAGTCTGGATTTTAAGCCATTCATGAACATCCCGTCTACTGCGTTCCACTAAGTCTGGGATTGCTAACGGTTTATGGTTGTATGTCAAATTATTTTGTGACTTCAAAAGGGGCCATAATGCTCAGAAAGGGATGAGATATGATGTCGAGGAACTAGTGAACTGACGGAAAAGGGAAATAAGCTTCAACAGTTTGGATTAAAGTGAAATCTGGTCATTAATTAAATCAGGAAAAGTAATACCCAAAAATTTCCATACGCCAATAGCATAATTATAAGTGAAGAATAGATGATTCAAGGTTTCATCACTCAAGAAACAACGAGGACATTGTTTTTGATGTGTTATATGCCGTGATGACAAGAGATGGAAAGTTGGTAGGATATCTAAACTTAATCGCCATGAAAATTTTTTTAGCTTCAGAGAGATGGGAAGCTTCCAAATATTAGTAGCAAGTTCACCATTATCAAAGAAAGGTGGTGAAGAAGCATTGTCAATATCCATTAGGCTTAATGCTAAACGATAAACCGAACGCACTGTAAACAACCCATGATTAGTATAATGCCAGAGATATGGATCTGGCAAAGGCACTTGTGGAACAAACATCCTGCGAATAATTGCTCGATCATGTTTTTGTATATGCATGTGCAAGGCTTCCTCATCCTAATCTTGACCATAACAGTCATAAAGGGCGGTGACTGGTAGTGTTCTTAATTGTGGCAAATTAGTAAGTGCCAGACGGGGTGGAGTAATAAATAGCCAATGTTCACAACCAATTTGTAAGGATTGACCATCACCTAAGTTTGCTCGTAGTCTTTTTTTTAGCAGTTCCTTGCCGAAGCAGATAGATTGCCACCCATAAGAAGAACTATTATTCGTCTGATCATTTTAAAAGCTAACATCTCGAAAATAGTGTCCACGAAGTAGTTGTGCAACCAGTGAAGTCGGCTAGTTGAGTATTTTCCAAGCTTGGCTAGCAAGTAGAGATTGATTAAAATGATACAGATCTCGAAAGTTTAATCCACCCAGACTTTTTGGGAAGTTTATTTTCTGCCATGACATCCAAGACATTTTCCGTTGTGTGGAAGTGCCACCCCACCAAAACTTCGACATTATACCGTCAAACTCTTTTAATAACTTTAATGGCAGTTGAAAACAGTTCATAGTATACACCTGCATGACCATTGCAACACTTTTCAACAGAATTTCCCGACCAGCCGGGGATAAGACACGACATTGCCAACCAGAAGTGCGTTGTTGTACCTTGTCAATGATATATGAGAATAATTCTGTCTTTTTCCGGCTAAACTGCTTAGGAAAACCTAAATATTTTCCTCCACCATCTATTCTATCTATGCCTAAGATAGATTTGATTCGGGATCAGGTATGATCATAAACCTTCGAACCAAAAGTTATGGTAGACTTCTCAAAGTTTATTAACTGATCTGAAGCAGTAGCATATTGATCAAAGATATCTTTTAGCTTAGTGGTATTGGCTACATCAGCTTTGAGAAAAAGAGCGAGTTATCAGCAAACAGGAGGTGGCTAACTGTAGGAGCTCGACGACATATCTTGATGCCTTGAATTTCACCTCTAGTAGTTGCATAATTGAGTAGCGAACTTAATGCATCCGCGCAGAGGATAAAAAGATATGGAGATCTCCCTGGCTTATACCCCGTTGTGGAACGAAAGAACCATAAGGACTACCATTTGTAGCCATTAAAACTGATATGTAAAACCTATGGTTGGAAGAAATGAAGTTTCATGGATGCTTTAATTTTAAAAATGAGCTTTGAGAAGAAATGAGCACTTAGATTAAATGATGTGTATCTTCGGTGTCATACCAAATTTTAGTGAATGGAGAATATAAAAAAGAATGTCAAGTCTAGAGGTCTACGACAAAAAGACTTTCTATTCCCCCTTTCTTTTTATCCTTCTCACTGAAACACTCATCTCACAACTACGAGGTGTAAAAGATGAAGGTAGGTTCACAGATCTCAAGATTGCGAAAGTCAGTGCAGCGATCTCATCTATTATTCTCAAATGATAGCCTATTTTTCTCTGAGGCAGGTATCCAGCAATGTGTTGAGTTGGTGAGAATTATTAAGTTGTATGAAAAGTTTTGGGACAACAACTTCACCTCGCTAAACCATCTATTCTATTTGTTGATAAGGTGGATCATGAAATAAAAGGTACTCTTAAACAAACCATAGGCATTCACAAAGAAGGTGGAAAGAGAATATATCTGGGCTTACCAGAGAAGATTTGTGGCTCTAAACAACAAGTTTTTGCGTTCATTCGAGATCGACTGCATGATTGGATAAACCTTGGCCAAATTCTATTCAAAAGGGGGGGGGCAAAGAAGTACTCTTATGTCCACCAACCTTACAGACATGGTCATTATCCGACATCTTAACGAATCTAGGATCTTTCCCGAGAAATTCTCTTTTTGAAAACATAGATTTTCTTCTTCTTCGGGCTAAAAATTAAGGTGTTCCAGGGAACATTCTAGCGTGTTTCCCTTGAATAATCTGGTTCATATGGAAAGCTAGATAAGATTTGATCTTTAACGAGAAGGAGACGTCCCCTTTGGATTTGGTCCAACACGCGACAAGTGAAGCGGAAGCGTGGAGATTGACACATATCATTCTTGATAAAAAAACAAGACTAGCCATTTCAACACATAATCATGGCACGGTCATGAGTTTATCACCTTATCCAAGATGCCAAGTGGATGCATCTTAGGTTAAAAAGTCATACTTTGTAGGTTGGGGATGCATTTTTGAGGTGAGACTAGGACAACCAACCTTCGGTTCATTTGGAATAAACCAAGTTTTATCCCCCTTCATGCATAGTTCAATATCCTGCTTTGGGCAATGAAAAGCTTCTTGCAGTTTGGTTTTGAAACTATGTCCTTTCAATCAGATTGCCTACATCTCGTGAAATTGATAGATGAAGAGGAAGAATGACCATCTTTAGCATTCGAATTGAACGAATTGAACATTTAAAAGCTTTTTTTACTGGGTTACTATCTCTTTTATTGCACGAAATTTTAATGTAAGAGCGAACCTTTTAGCAAAAAGAGCTCGATCTCAAAACTCTATATTTTTTTCAGGTAAACACTTTGGTTCCGGGATGGTTAGCTACAAAGACTAATCTTTTTATACTGACTTGGCTTAAAATGTGTTTTAGACCTTGTTCGGAATAGAAATGAAGAGGAACGTTTTTGAAATCGATCCAAACTGAAACAACTTTAACTTTTTGCATCTTCAGTTCAAAACCCGGCTCCCATTTTGCCACAAACATGGCTTGGTTGTCAATGTGTCATAAACCTTGTTCCGACACTTTATATTGCATAACCAGATTTGGTACTTTTATGATGTAATACCGATTTGAGATTCTTGAGAATGTGATGTCCCTACTCTTCCTACTCCATATTCAATTAACAATTCCATGAAATGCTCCTGGAGTTGGTGCTTTACCATGAAATTGTCCTAGGATAAATGATTCTCAGTTCCTTTTGTTATGTTGAATTAACTGGTTTGGTAGTTGGATACATGATTCACTAAAGTCAAGGATCAATAGTTCCCCCTTTTTGCGAGCTTCTTGGTTGGTCCTTGAACTGCATTAAGTACGAAGTATTTCCCATCGTTGTGTTGACATGAGAGAAGGAGTTTGGAGCATCTCGTGTCTGCTTCTATGAAGAAGAATCTGGAAGCGGGATTTCACATGCAGAGGAAGCCGAGATAGCCATGGGAGTAAACGAGTTCTTAGCTTCTCTAGGAAGATTGGTAATATTCGGATCTGGGAGCAATCAGAACCAGAAGATTGCTTTGAGTCCAGAGGAGGGAACTCTGATGAAGCTAAATCTGCAATAGGCACATATCTAACATAAGTGGGATCAGAGAAAGGATCCAATGGTTCAGAGGAGCCCAATAATGTATCTGACGGCAGAGCATAGCGAGCTGGAGAGCGGAGGTGGTGGAAGGCGGAGAAAAAGCGGAGGCGGTGGTGGAAGGTGGAGTAGAAGCGGAGGCGGTCGTGGAATATGGAGGAGGTAGTGAAAGGCGGAATAACAAGCAAACCATATTATAGTTCTAAAACATAATTCTTTTCACGAAATCGTATACTAAATTTTCAAAACAAAATATTTTTTCTATTGTTTATTTCAGATAGTTGGTGTCTTCATCGCTCTATGACTTATATCATGCGAATATACAATCATAAATTAAACTTTTGAAATCTTTTACAACCTTTATATGCAAAAATAAGTAATTAAAAATCTGAATAATCTGTTAGTCTAAAAGATTTCTGGAAGAAAAACTTGATAAAGCTCCACTTTTTCATCGAAATTAATTTTCAATTTTATTTACGTCAATGGTTGTACTGGATATTTGATATGTACTTTGTAAACTTCTTTAAGATATAATATATTTGATTGTGAAAAAATTGAATAGAATAAAGTGAATTACTTTAATAATAATAATTTCGTGATAAATAAACTCATTTTTTGCAGCAAAATTCTTAACTTGAGCTTTTAGATAAAATTTTACAAAGAAAAAGTGAAAAATGTGAAAGGACGAAGAAGAAAGAGACAAATATATCGATTTTTGTAACTAAAATTATATTTAAATTCTGACATGGTCATTTAAGTATGATCATCCATCACAAAATCATTACCTCTCCATATT
>OVBE01009591.1:0-15889 GCA_900406425.1 Iberis pinnata | reverse complement strand
TAGGGATCTAATACTTCGGGAGGAGATTAGTCTATTGTCTTCTTTTGAGTTGAGAACCATTTTCATTGTTAATCTTGCTTGTCAACCTGAAAATCAAACATGAATACATGTGGAACTTCTATATCGCCTAGCGTTTTATTTTATTGGTTTACATTCGCTTTTAATCATTCGCTTTACTTTTCAATCATTTCGAAAACATTCTCTCTTTTATTTTATCTTAGTTAGAATCAATTTTTAACTGAGAGTCGTACTGTCTTGTCTCTGTGGGATTTGACCCTTAACTATACTACGAGGATATGTTCTCTGTAGTGTAGATTTATGATTAAAATCTGAACCTATCATCGTGGGTGAAAGATTCAAATGGAAGCTCGCCGACTCTAGAGTTGCCAACGAGCTCTGGGGGCCACGGGGCAAGAGTTTGTTCTCAGCTGCAAGGAGGCGGAGCTCACCTGGATCAATCATTTTCCGCAGGTCTCTGGTGAAAGAGAGAGTCGGGAGAGAGAGAGAGAGAGGGAATCAAGAGAGAGAAGAGATGAAGATATCTTGATCCCACGTTAAAGTTTTCACATTAAAGTTCGGTTTAACAGTTCATTTTTCCCAGAGTTCAATTCAAGACTTTTGGGCTTAACTCGAGTTCGTCATTTTAGGCTTGGTCGAGCTCTGTGTAGCGCCCGTGAACCAAAATTATGGTCGAGCTAGCCAGATCAGAACATGAAATTTGAAAACCAAGAGGTTTAAATTGCAGTCAATGAGGACAATGCGGAAAATTCCTAGGTGATGCTCGTTTCCTAAGTCATTTTGGGTTATGATGCATGGTTTGAGTGAAGTTTCAGTTTTGCCTATTTATTATTAATTTTTATAATTAATAATTAAATAGGCAGTGACTCCTCAAACACATGTAATGTACACTGGTGGAACTCTGAAATTGTTACTAATGTATTACAGGGGTTGGGTATAGTTGAGGACTAGACCGGTTGGGTTGGGTTGGATGGATTGTGGGATGCTGAAACCCCCTTAGACCATGCATGTGCAACATGGTTGGGATCCTTGACAAGAATATTTAGTCCAAATTCGGAAGATCGAATAAGGAGATCAAATCATTACTTAGATCATGATCAGGTGGGAATCCGATTGTTTTGGTTTGTCAGTCTAGGACTGAGTTAAGCCATGCGCCTAGATTGAAAAAGAAGATGAAATATGAGCTGAACCAGCAAATTCAAGAGATCTAGGAAAAAGTAGGATTTGGTCAGTGGTTGGTGAAGTTGGTCAGATGGTTGGTGAAAGTTGGTGGAAAGTTGGTAAAAACCGGTCGGATTCGGACAAGATGGTAGAATTCAAACAGTATGGTTAAGATTATCGTGTTCGGGCAAGGAAGCTATGCTTGTCAGACACATGTGCAAGGTAACGCGCACGCTGAGTGGTTATCTAGACTGATGATCGCATAAGATCGTGGGAAGTTATGCAGAATGATGCGCCTAAACGGTTTTTTGATGGAAGCTGCGGATCGATGAGCTGGTGCATTCTGATTGGCAATTACATGAGCAATTGGCTCTACTGAAAACCGCTTGAATGCCTATGAAAATGAATTGATCGGCTCATTTCACCTCCTTGCGCGAGAAAACAATCCTTGATAGAGAAAGTTCCACATTGAGATAGAAAGTCGAGCAAAGGTGCGATCAATTCATGAGTTAGCCGAGAAGGTGGAGAATCAGTCAGTCGAGAGACGATAGTCTGTATAACCAGAGGAATCAGTCAGAATCGTCAAACTTTTTAATGTGAGTACGAGTTATTGAATTGTTAGACTTTATGCGTGATTGTCTATGGCTGTGAGTGCCAGATTACTGTTTTAAAGCCTTTGTAGCTAAGTATGCATGATCTGGCTGTATAACGACCGAATCATGAACTGATAAGGCAATGATTTCGTGAATACTTAATTGAAGTGGTCGTGTGATGCCAAAACTGTACTAAAATGGCTATGATGCCGATAACTAGGCTTGAGAGCCAAAACTTTTAAAGAAGTAACTGAACTGGACTCAACTGGTGATCGATCTGGGTGATTCCAGATGCTTAGGACAGTCTAGTCAAATTGTGCGTCAGGCTGGTGATGCATCTAGGTGAATCTGGATGATCAGGACAGTCTAATCAAAATTGTTAAGTAAAAACTGAGTTAAAATCATGCTAAAAGTTCTAAGGGAACTAAACTGATTATTTTTTCTAAGTGTTGCGGATTAAACCGTACTCACTAAAAAATATCATTGCTTATTCATCCTTTGTGGTCGCAAGTGATGCTAAGGAGTGAGACAGCTCTCATAATCAAGGCAAGCATAATGGAAATATGGTGGATGGATGTAAATATTGTTGGGTAAGATAGCTTAAGAGTTAATGCAATGTAATAGCTTATTTAGCAAACCGGAAATTGTATTGAACTCGCTATTTTATCTTATGAAATGTATGTTTTTAAGTTAAGACAACTGAAAGAACTTAGAAAAAATTGAAATATTGGGAAAATTTGGCTAAGTATAGAAAACATCTAAAGCATGTCACTTCTTGGATTATCCAGACAGTGAGTCGGGCCAGTTAGGAAAAATGAGGATGGGGTATTGCAAACTGGTATAAGAGAATTTATGTTTCTAGGATTGTTAGGTTATTAGGTTAAATCCATCATTCATGTTTCCTTGACCGTGGTAAGACTTCTCACTGCCAAATTGTGATTGAAGAAAAGTTGGTTGTGTGGCTAACTTACGAATAAAATATGTTTCCAGATGTCAACAAGTAACCTAGGTAAGAGGCAAGCTATTGTCGGGGATGAGAACTCTGCAAATCATCCAGAGAATCGAGGAAATACTGGGAAATGTGAATGTTGGGGATAATGTGAACGCCCTTGGTGGTGCGAATATTAGAGCTAGTAGTGCACCATTGGGTCTTGAGATTGTGTTGTTGATGCTATCACAAGTGCTAGAACGATTACCGGAAGTTGGTGTGGGTCCAGTTGCACAAAACCTGCTAGTAGTTGAACAACCTCCTGTTGGGGGAGTTGTGAATAAATTTGTGTTGGTTGAGGAAGGAGTTCTAACTGGACACGATCCTTCGTATTTGAATGTGATGGATCACATGTAGAAGTTGGGCACCAAATTCTTCTCAAGAGGAGCATACCCAATAGAAGCAGAGATGTGGGTGTCTAGAATGGAGAGGAACTTTGAATCCATTCGTTTTCCAGATAATTTCAAGCGGGATATTGCGGTGCATTACTTAGAAGGAGATGCACACGTTTGATGGTTGGGTGCTTCTGCAAGAAGGCACATCAACACTTGGGATAAATTTGTGGAGAAATTCAGAAAGAAGTACTTTCCACAAGAGGTATTTGACGTCTAGAAGGTGCATTCTTGGAGTTTCACCAAGGCACAAAGAGTGTGTGTGAATATGAGGCAGAGTTTAACCGTCTAAGGAAGTATGCGAGACGTAAACTTGACGATGAGAAGATCCAAGTTAGTTGGTTTATGAGAGGACTACAGATTGAAATCAAGAACCGTTGCATGGTTTGCAACTACTCATCTATTGGGTAGTTGGTTTAGAAGGCTGCAATGCTTGAAGCTGGGATGGTTGAGGAAGCAAAGATGTTGGGTAAAGATGTGACCGTTATGCACAGCCCTGTTATGAACAACTCTGGAAATAAAAAGAGGAAGTTAGATAAGTCTGGTGGATCGGGAAAGAAACCACAATTTCCTAAATGTGGGAAAATCACTTTGGTGAATGTTGGGCTAGATCTAGGGCGTGTCATAGGTGCAGAAGCTTGAACCATCAAGTCCGAGACTGCCCAGAAAAGGATCCTAAGAAAACTGGTCAAGGAAAAGAGAATACTCCAAAAGTGTGTTATCACTATGGAGTAGCGGGACATACCAAACCGTACTGTCAAGTTGGTGTTGCAGACTGGAAGACCAACAAATGAAGGTCTGCCACCACCACCGAAGAGGCAAGCCATAATGCCTAGAGTGTACTCGATGGTTGAAGAGGAACCGGGTCCGAGCACAACTGCTAAGCCGGTCACTGGTGAGTCCTATCACTCATCTATTTAAAATCTCTAAGTTAGAATGTACTTGAATGAAATAAAATTAAATGAACCTTGCATTCTGAGTGGATGTGTAGGGACCATAAGCATGTGCGGTTTGGCAACCCATGTACTGTTTGATTCGAGAGCAACTCACTGTTTTGTGAGTCCGAACCTGGTTGGTCTTGGAATGTTTCAGAAGAAACATGTGTTTAGGCGTGGTTTGGTTAAGGCTACGGGTAGCCAAATCATGGAAACATCTAGGAAAGTATTGAACGTACTGATAAAAATATATCGGTTGATCCTTCCAGCCGATATGATCATTTGCTTGGTGAATTTATATGATGTAATTCTTGGCATGGACTGGTTAGAGGGGGGGGGAAGCACAAGGTGCATCTAGAGTGTCATCGAGGCAGGGTGAAGTTTGAAACTGATGAAGGAATGTTGGAGTATCAAGGAATACGACCAACAAGTGGAAGTCTTGTGATCTCAATGATCCAAGCAAAGAAGTTGATCAACAAAGGTTGTGAGGCGTACTTGGCAACTATCCAAATTGTGGAAGTTAGTCTGGATGCGGAGTTGGGGAATATTCTAGTGGTTTAAGAGTTTGAGGATGTATTTGAAACACTGACTGGTTTGCCACCGCATCGAGATGATCCTTTCACAATTGAACTGGAACCAAGGACAACACCATTGTCCAAAGTGCCTTACCGGATGGCACCAGCAGAAATAGCCGAGCTTAAGAAGCAGCTAAGCGAATTTATGGAGAAAAGATTTGTGTGACCAAGGAGCTCGCCTTGGGGTGCATCTGTCTTGTTTGTAAAGAATAATGATGGCAGTTTCACATTGTGCGTCGAATATCGTGGGCTAAACAGGGTGACTATCAAGAATAAGTATCCTTTACCACGAATTGACGAATTATTGGATCAGTTGAGAGGCGCAACTTATGTCTCGAAGATAGACCTTGCATCGAGATACCATCAAATTCCTATTAAGGAAGAAGATATAAGAAAGACCGCCTTCAGGACAAGATATGGTAATTTTGAGTTTGTGGTTATGACGTTTGGGCTAACTAATACACTGGCTGCCTTCATGAAGCTTATGAATGGTGTTTACATGGACTGTCTAGACGAGTTTGTCATCATCTTCATTGATGATATTTTTGTTTACTCAAAGACCCAGGAAGAGCATGAGGATCATTTAAGGGTGGTGATGGATCGATTAAGGGAACTTAAGTTGTATGCTAAGTTGAGCAAATGCAATTTTTGGCATAGAGAGAGATTAAATTTTTGGGACATGTCGTTTGTGATAAGGGAGTATCAGTGGACCCGGAAAAGATCAAGGCCATCAATGACCGGCCGAGACCTCAGAACACTTCAGAAATCAAGAGTTTCTTGGGCCTAGCTAGATACCACAGACGGTTTGTCAAAGGCTTTGCCAGCATGGCTCAGCCAATGACTAAGTTAACTGGGAAGGATGTCTAATTCATTTGGACAAAGAAATGTGAAGAAAGCTTCAGGAAGCTTAAGGAGATGTTAACAAGCACTCCAGTGTTAGCATTGCCGATACCGAATGAACCATTTTTTTGTTTACACTGATGCATCACAAATTGGCTTGGGCTGTGTGCTCATGAACAAGTAAAGGTGATAGCGTATGCATTAAGAAAGTTAAGGAAACATGAAGGAAACTATCCAACACATGACTTAGAGATGGCGATAGTAGTGTTCGCCTTAAAGATATAGAGATCTTACTTGTATGGTGGAAAGGTCCAAGTATTCACATATCACAAGAGCCTTAAATACATTTTCACTCAACCAGACTTGAATATGAGACAAAGGCGTTGGATGGAGTTGGTGGCAGATTATAACTTAGATATTGCCTACCATCCAGGCAAGGAAAATATAGTCGCGGATCCTTTAAGTAGGAACAGATTAGCTTCGGCTACAGAAAAAGACATAGAAGTTCTGGTTGGATCCCTAAGGCTTTGTGCCTTAACCGCATAGACTGATCTGTTGGGTCTAGGTACGGCAGAACAAGCAGATTTGCTAACAAGGGTCAAATTGGCTCAAGAGAAAGATGAAGCCTTGGTGAAAGCTTCAAAAAATGAGAATATAGAAAATCAGACTTTGAGCAATAGGACCATCTTGGTGAATGGTCGAGTGTGCGTTCTGAATGACAAGGAACTGCGGGAACAAATATTGATAGAAGCACATTAGTCTAAGTTCTCCATACATTCAGGTTCGACCAAGATATACATAGACCTTAACAGGTATTATCATTGGGTTGGAATGAAGCGAGATGTAGCTAGTTGGGTTGCAGGATGTCAGACTTGTCATATGATAAAGGCTGAACATCAAGTGCTGAGTGGATTGTTGCAAATTCTACCCATTCCCGAGTGAAAGTGGGATATGATAACCATGTACTTTGAAACTGGATTGCTTGTGGTAAAGAGCAAAGATGCAATATGGGTGATTGTGGACAGACACACCAAGTTTTCTCACTTTCTCGCCATAAACATATGGACAATTCAGAAGTGTTGGCCGAGAAATATGTCCAAGAGATAATGCGGCTGCATGGTGTACCAGCTAGCATTGTATCAGACCGTGACTCCAAATTCTACTCAAAATATTAGAGATCACTTCAGAAGAATTTGGGACAAAGGTGCACATCAGCACAGCTTATCACCCTCAAACTGATGGGCAATCAGAAAGGACTATTCACACCTTAGAGGATTTATGGAGGGCATGTGTACTGGACTGGGGCGGAAAGTGGGAGAGCTATCTCCATTTGCCTGAGTTTGTTTATAACAATAGTTATCAAGTAAGCATTCAGATGTCTCGTAGGCATTGTATGGAAGGCCTTGCAGAACTCCCTTATGTTGGAAACAAGTGGGGGAGCGAAGCATCTATGGCGAAGACTTTGTGGAAGAGACCACAGAAAAGATCTGAATCCTTAAGATCAAAATGAAGGAAACTCAAGATAGAGAGAAGAGTTATGCTAATAACAGAAGAAAAGATATGGAATTTGTTGTTGGTGATATGGTCTACCTTAAGACTGTCACTTACAAAGGAAAATATCGGACATCTAAGAATGCTAAGTTGAATCCGAGATACATGGGTCCGTATGAGATCCTTGAAAGGATAGGCGTGGTTGCATATAGGCTGGAATTGCCTAAGAAAATGAACTTTTTTCATGATGTCTTCCATGTTTCTCAGTTAAGGAAGCAAGTCACAAACCGGGATAAAATCATGACTGAGATCCCAGTGAATATAAGGGAAAACCTCACCATTGAGAAAGACCAGTCCGGGTGATTGGAAAAAAGACCAGAACATAAACTAAGAAAAGGGTTAAGTGTGTTCAGGTCGTATGAGATTGTGAAGGCGATGAGGAAACGACTTGGGAACCAGAAGACTTGATGAAGGCAAAATATACCAAGTGGTTTGAAAAATAGAAGGTAGTTCGACCTAAGAAAGTTCAAGGTGACAATTCGAGGACGAATTGAAGCCTAAGTGGGGGAGAGTTGTAGCGCCCATGAACCAAAATCATGGCCGACCTGGATGGATCAGAACATGAAAGTCGAAAGCCAAGAGGTTTTTTCGTAGTCAATGAGGACAATGCGGAAAATTCCTAAATGATGCGCATTTCCTAAGTCATTTTGGGAAATGATGAATGGTTTGAGTGAAGTTTCAGTTTTTCCTATTTATTATTAATTTTTATAATTAATAATTAAATAGACAGTGACTCCTCAAACAAAATGTAATGTACACTGGTGGAAATCTGAAAATTGTCACTAATGTATTATAGGGGGTGGCTATAGTTGAGAACTGGGTCGATTGGGTTGGATTGACCGTGGGATGTTGAAACCCCCTTAGACCATGCATGGGCAGCATGGTTGGGATGATCGATCAAGAAGATCGAAGAAGGAGAACATATCATGGCTTATATCATGATGAGGTGGGAATCCAATTGTTTTCGCTAGTCAGTCCGAGACTGAGCTAAGCCATGCGCCTAGACTGAAAGAGAAGCTGAAATTTGAGCTAAACCTGTTAATATGAGAAATTCGGGAAAAAGTAAGATTTGGTCGGTGGTTGGTGAAGTTGGTCGAATGGTTGGTGAAGTTGGTAGCATGGTTGGTGAAAGTTGGTAGGAAATTGGTTAAAATCGGTTGGATTCGGACAAGATGGTCGGATTCATACATAATGGTTAGGATTTTCGTGTTTAGACAAGGCAGTTATGCTTGTCGGACACGTGTCCAAGGTAACGCGCACGCTGAGCGGTTATTTGGACTGATGATCACATAAAATCATGGGTAGTTATGCAGAATGCTGCACCTAAGAGGTTTTATGATGAAAGCTATGGATCAATGAGCTGGCACATTCTGATTGGACGGTTGCAGAAGTAGTTGGCTCGACTGAAAACTGCCTGAACGCCTATAAAAATGAATTGATTGGCTCATTTCACCTCCTTGCGCGAGAAAACAATCCTTGAGAGAGAAAGTTATGCATTGAGAGAGAAACTCGAGAAAAGGTGCGATCATGACAGTCTAATCAAAACTGTTAAGTAAAAACTGAGTTAAGAATGTGCTGAAAGTTCTAAGGGAACTAAACTAATTATTATGGCTAAATGTTGCGGATTAAACCGTACTCACTAAGAAATAACATTGCTTATGCCTCCTTTGTGGCCGCAGGTAATGCTAAGGAGTGAGACAACTCGCGGAATCAAGGCAAGCAGAAGGGAAGGATGGTGGATTGATGTAAATATTGTTGGGTAGAATAGCTTAAGAATTAATGCAATGTAATTGCTTATTTAGCAATCTGGAAATTGTATTGAACTTGCTATTTTATCTTATGGAATGCATGTTTTTAAGTTAAGACAATTGAATAAAATTGAAATGTGCATGAATACGGCTAAGTGTAAGAAAGAACTTAGAAAGAAATGAAAAATTCAAAAATTTGGCTAAGTACAGAAAACCTATAAAGTATGTCACTTCTTGAAGCATGGTAGACTCGTTGGCTCTAAAGATAAAGTTTTATAAAACGAAAGAAAACTAAAAAGCATAATAACCCAAAAATGATAGAATTAATTTTGGAGGAAACAAATCACAAGGTTGATGAAAATGTTGATCATCAGGAAACTAAAAAAATCATGAGATTCCTACCAACTTTTTCATACTGCAAAGAAATAAAATCGAGTGAAAGTTGACTACAATATTGATGTTTTCACATTTCTTGTGTCAAAGAAAGTAAATGACGAAAACGAAGATCCAGAGCCAAATTTTGTATATGAATTTCAAAAGATAAATGATTGGCTAAAATGAAAAGATGCAGTACAAGTATAACTCAACTTACTTAATAAACGAGAGGCATTTTGTTCCATTATATCTATACCAAGAGATGTGAGGCTAGATGACTATAAATGAGATTTCACTCAAAAACACAAATGAAAAAACGCGATCATGGCTCATAATTTTTCTCAAAGACCTAAAATTGATTATTACATATGAGCCTACAAACTTATGAAAATATAGAAATGCGTTTATGGGTGTTGTTATGACATACTTTTATGGATCATTGGATATTAATATCTATATGATAATTCCTTATGGATTTAAAATACTCAAAGAATTAAAATCCAAACCTAAAGAATTATTTGCAAAAAATTGTAAAGAATATTATATGGGTAAAAAAAAAATCTGGAACGTATGTGGTACCATCGTGCCCGTGAACATTTAATGAAAGAAGATATATAAATTATCTTATATGCCCATGTGATTTTATTAAAAAAACAACATCATAATTTTTGATAATTGAGGTGAATGTTGATAATCTAAACATTATTGGAACTAAAGGGTAAAATACAGAAAACATCAAACTATTTGAAAGAGAAATTGAGGTGAAAAATCTCGGGCAAACAAAATATTGTCTTGCCTTACAAATTGAGCATATTTTTAATGGTATATTATTCCCCCAATCTACATATACCAAAATAGTGTTAAAACGCACTAAGATGGATATGATAACTCCTCTCAGTACTCTTATAGTCGTTAGGTCACTGAAAGTTGAGAATGATCTTTTCCAACCAACAGAAAAAACAAAGAAATACTTGATCTTGAAGTATCATATAAGTTCCATTGGATCACTTATGTATCTTACCAATTGTACTCGACCTGATAATTTATTTGATGTTAATCTTTTTTCAAAATTCAGATCGTCACGTGAGTGAAGACATTGGAACAAAATTAAACTCGTTACCTATAAGGAAGCATTGATTTATGATTTAAAATCAACAGAGATTTTAAAGGTGAAATGGTTAGTTTTGCGGACACATGATATATATCATATCTACATAAAACTTGATCACAAACATAATATGTTTTTAAGATCAAAGGCACTGCTATTTCTTGGCGTTCTAAATAACAGTTGTGACTACTTCTTCAAACCATTGCCCTCCATGACGTAAGCAAACAATGTGCATGACTCAAATTGATAAGCCGACACATTAGAGTGACTAGTTGAATCGGAATTTGTGATGAACCAACGATTATGTATGAAAATAACACAACATGTGTTGCTCAAACGAAGGAAGGATATAACAACAGTGACAAAACTAAAATATCCCTTCAAATTTATTTCCATACAAAGAGATTAAAGTAATATATGTTCAATCTTTCCATAACGTTGTAGATCTCTTCACAAAGTCTTTACCAACCTCGAAATTCAGGAAACGTGTTTTTAATATCAAAATGCATCGTCAACAAGAAATTTGAGATGAAGATTGTACTCTTTTTTTCTTTACTCTTGTTTTTCCCAAAAGGATTTTTTTTTTTAGGAAATATTTAACAAGGCAACATATACGTAACTCAAGAAACGATAGTGACACTGATATTCAAAGAGAGTGTTATAAACGTCGATTTTTCGTTGAATTATTATAACATGTGAACTCCAATGTTTGATAAACGCGCATTGTACTTTTCTTCTATATTAACGATCAAAATTTTCATTGTAAACACTTCAATCTCATACAATAATAAGAAAGCTCTCTCTACCTCTTATTTTTCATTTATCATATTCAAGTTTTGCGTGTATAGTATTTTTTAAGTTTTTTTTTTTTTTTTTTTGAATGGTGGTTTATTTATAACTCCAAATATAGCCCAATTACAAATGATGCAGCCCATTACCCAAATATGGCTTTAGGGTATTTTCTAAGTTTTTCATCTTTAAATTTAAATTGATGATAATTCTTATAGTCATCTTAGTACTCTATAATTGTCTACTGATACAAAGTTCTAAAATGTTTTGGAAAAACAAAACCTGCAGACAAATAAATTTTACAAAGTCAAAACCATATAAATAAATAAAACAAATATAAATGATTAAATTGAACAAACTGATAAGATCCCAAAACACAAAAGCCTTAGACTAAAATGCAGCTTAAAGCATAAAAGACGATCATGTTCCAAGAAGAGTAAAATGACCAAGCAAACGAGGATGAGGTAACAATGGAAACAAGCGATGTGGTTTCTCCTATGGCGAATAAAATGGCCTTCCAAATTAAAAGAAAAAAGCTAAGATTATTATTTCAGACTAAGAGCATCTCCAAAGGATATTTTATAACTTTCAATTTAAAATTTTTTCCCCTCTATATAGACTTTTTTAAACTTCAAATTTAAAGTGTTACTTTCTCACGCTTCAAATATGAAATGTTTACTTTCTCACACTTAACATTTGAAATGTCATCTTTTATGTCATCTTTTTGGCATTTTGGTCCCTATATTTATTTATTTAATATTTTTAAATTTTGTATTAATTATATTAGTACCAGGTTTATTTTACATGTATACTAATTATATCTTATATTTAAAAACTTATAAATAATTAAATTTATAATATTAAAATATAAAAATACACATACCATTAATATTTTTTTAAGAAATATCAAGAAAATTTAATACAAAAGAGAGCAATAAAAAAGATTACATCACATAAATTTTACACAAATAAAAATATTACAACATACTAATTAATACTCACCTAAGTTTGATCCACTACCTCCAAGATCATCATAATATTGCCTAAAAAAAGTTGGTGTAACCGAAGGTTGAGGTTGCTCTTGATTTCTGTTTTGTATAATTCTTGCTTGCTCATATCGAATAAACTCACGTTATTACTATCACTGATAGAATCTAAAATTTTTAACAATACTTTATTTTCCGGTTCCATTTCTCTTAATTCTAAATTTTTTTCTTGATTTTGCAAACGTAATTGAGTTAATTCATAATTTTTGTTCCTAGTTGATCGAGCATATATGAGAGCATTATGGTAATAATATTATTGATATTTGAATTTTATTTATGATGTTATTGGTATGTTTTTATAATAATTATGTAACTTATATCATACTATAATGTCTTATTAATAAATATTGCATGCAATAATTAAATGAAAGATGTTTTATATTTATTTATAAATTTGTATGATGTTAATTAATTATGAATAAAAATATGGACAATATTGCAATATACACACTTTTGATACTTCAAATTTGAAGTTTTGCCTTTAGAGAAAAATACATGACTCTTTAAATTTAAAGTGTACATTTGGAGATGCTCTAAGAAAATCATCCACGAGAGGACCGAGAAGTAGCAAAGTTGAACTCAAACTAGAGAAGACCGGTTGATCAAAATGAATCATCCGAAAAGATTGAGTCACAACCAAACCAATAAATTTATATATAGAAGGAACGAACTATCTAATACACGAGAAAGGTTGACCTCTAAAGATGACGAACAAGGATCGAAATGGAAGAAGTACCCCAAAGATCGTCAACATAAAAAAAAGTAACACACCAACTTTACAGCATNTAAAACCCCCCCCCCCCCCAACCAAGCCAAGACTAACCGGACTCAACCGATCAGAAAAATAGCACCAACACCTAAATCCACCAACCAACCAAAGAACTTACTTTAGTCGCAAGAAACATAGACCAAAGGATGCCTCAGTCCGACCTCAAAGCGACTAGAACTCTCTGACTAGTCGAAGCAAGTCCAGCGCGACTCAATAGAAAGAAGACAAGTGGAGGCCGAAAAGGAGAACACCAAAAGCACAAGAAATGGTGTCGTTGGAAGTTGGCTTGGCTTAGAGGCTCGGCGACGCCACCTCCCTCACACAATCTCATGACAACTTCACAAGGCATCGAATCAAAAACCAAACCAACAAGATCTTCGAAAAAAATGGGGGAGCAAAAGGCAAACCGGCGACACTATATAAAAAAGAGAAGATAAAGGCGAAGGGGACCGATGCTAATCGAGAAGAAATCATCAGCCACCGGTCTCAAGAAGAATTGAAGAAGATGCGGTGGCGACCGTTTGAGAAGAGAAGAGATGATTTTTGTGTACAAGAAGGGAGGACATAGCTAGGTCAAATATTTCAATAGAATTTTGGGTCGACATTACCACACCCCTAAACTATATGCATCCAAATTATATTTCCTCAATTTGTTAGCTCTTTAGTTTGATACCTAATTTTATAGTTTTTCTTTACTCAACCCCCAAACTACTCGAGCTATCATTTTCACACATTTGAATCAGTTAGCTTAAATTGCGGTTAAAAATTTAAAAAAATGCGATTTAAACTCGCATTTGGGGGATTTTTCTAAATCATGAATTTTTCATATCTATAATTGTCCTCTCCAATTCCAAAAGCTTGCTCTTTAATTTGTTGCTCTCTTCTTCGACTGCGGTCGTTTTTGATTTGGGTCTCAATCCAATGACCTCTTCGAATACAACAAAGTGGCCTCTTATAAGGTCATGTTGATGAAGTTGGGTTTCTTGATATAATCTAAGGTTTCTGGAAAGTTTTGAAAAAGATTTGATTTTGGAGAATGGATTTAAGCAGAATCGCCATGGATAATGTTTATTAATTGAATAATATTTTAATTGGTTGATTCTCTAATGTAAAGATTATTAATATGTTGTCTTTTTTCACGAACAATAATACATAAAATTTTTATGAGAATGTAAAGAAAACAAAACAAACCATTTAGAAATACTTTTATATAAATCTGTCTAGAAAATGGTATGGACGTCTCTGAGAATGCGTGTATGAAGCCAAGTAGGATCTCCCAGAGCTAGGTAAGATTGAAACAATCCATGTTTGGAGACATTGTTGGCAATGTCTCTAGCAACAGAATTAGCTTTCGGAGATGATGTTAAGAACAAACAAGAAGAAAAAGAAGCGGCTGCACTAGAGGTCTTAGGAGAAAGCTTTTGTATTTTCGCCAGCTTGATGGTTGATTAATTGCGTCGACTACCCTGTTATAATCTGACCAAACTTCTATTGTTCTTAGACGGAGATCGGACATGCTTGTCAAGTCCCACAAAATGCATTGGATTCTGCTTCAAATTTGTTACATGCTGGTGGCAAGGCATCCCTTGCATGGAAAGAGACGTCCCCTGAATAGTTTCGTATGATCTAGGCTCCACCAACATTTTAGAACCTCTGGAGTAGGTTTTGTCCAGTGTGTTTCCCTCTTATCTGAGCGGGAGTGAAACTGATTTTGCTCCGATTGAAAAACTAGGAAGAGTTTATGCCAATGCTCTGCTTGTTCAAAAGCGAGAGATACCAAAACTGATATATCATTTTGTTTCCCTTAATAACCAAGCATTTATTTTTTTTCCATATTTCCCACAAAATTCATGGAATTGATGCCCGTATTTTTCTGTGGATACTTACCTCATTGATTAACTGGATTAATATTTGCAAATTGTGAGTGAGTGAATTTGTGAAATCTTGAGTGGTACCCGAAATATCAGCTAATTGCCAAATCTTTGAGGCAAAGATGCATTCAAACAACACATGATTCACAGTTTCATACCCTCCGTCGCAGAGTTTGCAACGGGAATTTTCTTGTAACCCATGAGCATGTAGGCAATCATAAATATAAAAACCCCATAAAATAAAGAAAAATGTTTAGAGGACATAAATAAAAAGGTTCAAAAAGAACAATGTAAAGAGATTCGTCAAGAGGACGAACACAATGCAGAAAAGTATGAAATTTCGGTCTAAGTATACGAAATCTTCCAGGGATATTTGCCCGATCGGGAAATTATTAGAAGTGCCCGATCGGGCAGATCACCCGAAGCAGATCTTGAATTTCCAATTTTGCACAAAAGTCCTCTAAAGCTATCCATATTTCCATATTTTTAGATTTTTACTTTTAGAACTATAAAAGCCTTTTGGTTTAGGTTATTTTATTCTATCTTTACTTTTTGTAAACTTTGAGAGCTTTTACTAGGAGAAAGAATTCCTGAACCTGTATTTGGAGAAGAAATTCTGAACCCAGATTTTAATATATTTATTTTATTGATTTCAATTATGTGTTCTTCTCAGAAAGTGATTTTGTGTTTGCCTTGATATGTCTGAGTAGTTCACTAGTTAGGTTATAGGGTTTTCCTATGGGAAAACATGTTTGAATGTTAGGCTTAACATTGTAGGATTGAAATTGATAGGTTCTTAGTTTAAATTTATTCTTAATGCATGAATTAGCTTGATCACCTAGTTCATGATTATAGGTTAATAAACACAAAGATATTTGATTTAGAAACCTGACCTAATTTAGATGAATAAGTGTTATTGCATGTGAGAGTANCGAGTTTTAGTGCATGATCGAATTGTTTTAAAGACGGCGAGAGTTTGTCTCTGGCAATTCGATCATAGGGTTTAATACTCCGAGAGAAGATTAAACTGCATTCGTTTTTCATGTTAAGAATTGTTTTCAATCTAAATCCTACATGTTAACTTGACTTCAAACCTGAATACCTACGGATTTCCCTATTGCCTAGCGTTT
>OVBE01009589.1:0-15894 GCA_900406425.1 Iberis pinnata | reverse complement strand
AAAAAAAATTATTACCTTTGAATAACAAATTGTTTTAAAAAGTTATGGACATCTAGATGTTTTTTAAAAAAAAGTTTTTCTCGAAAAACTTATAGTGATAAATTAATTTTTTTTTAAAAAATAGAAAAGAGGAAGGTCGGGTTCGATGTTGTGACCACGCAAGGCCTTAGCCACATAACATTCCTTTCACTCACTCTCTCGATCTATACCCGAAAGCTTTTTCCCTTACGAAGGCAAATCGAAAACCTGCAACAAATTTCTCCGCCAAATCTCTCCAAAACCCTTTCTCCTCTACTCTTTTTCTTCTACTTCGCTCTCGACGTCGATTGTTTCTATCCTGCCATGGCCCAAGGGAAGTTCGATCTGCCTGACGATCTGATTCTTTCCAAATCCTCTGATCACTTGAAAGGTACTTCCCTCGAAACGATTTGGATTTCTTTCCTGCTATACCGATTTGAAAGCCATAAACAAATTTAATTGTTTGATTTCGGATCTGAGTCCAATAGATTGCGACAGGCATGTTTATCTCCAAATTTGACCTAATATCTGCTAACTAGAGTTCGACGAGTTCAATCTATCCTAATCTACCTGTTTATGTCCGCGCGTATGTCTCCCAGTGTCCAGATGCATTAGCAATTTCATATCTTGATTAGTTAGCCTGAGATGGAATTTTATTTTGCTAGACTTTGGGATCTGGAAAGAACAACCATTGATTTGTTTGTTATCTTTTGACTCTTTGGTCTCTCTGATTATTGGCTACTTTATATTTCTGCAGAATTGGCCTCAGATAGCAGTATTCCGTTGTCTCCGCAATGGCTTTACACAAAATCAAGCGAGAACAGGATGGTAATTTCTACATCATTTTTCTCATCTTTTTTTTCACTTTAATATATCTGAAGATGATGATGCTACACCTGTAATGAATATGTTACGTCATATCAATAAATATCAAGTTTTTAGATGAGTTTTGCTGTTTCTCTGTAAAATTTGTGCTTGTGGATCTCATAGTCCATCCCTCTGATGTTCTTGCTCTGTGTAGGATGTTCGATCTCCTACTCCAGGGCCCATGGGAAATCCTAGTGACCCAAATCTGAAGGATGCTTGGCGCTTGGATGCACCAGAAGACAAAAAGGACTGGAGGAAAATTGTGCCTGATAATGAAACAAGTCGCAGGTGGCGTGAAGAAGAACGAGAAACTGGTTTGCTCGGTGCTGTTAGGAAAGGGGATAGAAGAAAATTAGAACGGCGCATTGACAATGTTTCAGGAAGAGAAACTGGTGACAGTAAAAATATTCCTTCCTCTGATAGGTGGCATGATGTTAATTCTCGTGCTGCTGTACACGAATCTCGACGCGACAGCAAATGGTCATCTCGGTGGGGTCCTGAAGACAAAGAGAAAGAAACCCTTTGTGAGAAGGTGGATAATAATAAGGACAAGGAAGAGCCTCAGAGTGAAAGTCTATCTGTGGTTAGCAGCGCCCGCACAACTTCTGAACGGGATACTGAATCGCGTGACAAATGGAGGCCACGTCATAGGATGGAATCTCAGACTGGTGGGCTGACTTCTTATCGCGCTGCACCTGGGTTTGGACTTGATAAAGGACGAGCCGAGGGCCCAAATTTAGGGTTCACCATGGGCCGAGGAAGGGCATCTGCAGTTGGGAGGGGCTCTTCAACTGCCTTAATTGGAGCTGGTGCATATGCGTTCTTAAGGAATGAAAGTATCCCTGGTGAACAAAGCCCTTCAGCCTCTATGTTTCAGTATCGAAGGGCTAAGTTACTTGACACCTATAGAAAACAGAAGATTGATCCTTCCTTCAGTACGATACCGATTGGGATGGAGGAAGTTGACTCGGTAACTCAAGTTGCTTTGGTTGAACCTCTTGCTTTTATCATGCCTGATGCTGAAGAACAGGTATCATCCCCACTGAGAACTTGCTTCATTGTCCTATTTCATACATTGCGCTTTTCCACCAATGTTTCTATTTCTTGTTTGTAACTGGCTTTTTCTTGATTTTCTGATGGCCTGATGGGTATCTTTATCTATTAGGCAAGTCATAACGGAATATGGAAGGGAAGGATCACTAGTAGTGAAGTTTACTTTTCATCTGAGCAAGAATCCTTAGGTGAAGCGAGTCTGGGTATGTTATCATCTCTTTTGTTGGTTGGCATCTATCTTTCCACCTAGCATTATATAATGTATGCTTCTCTGACTTTGGTCTTTGGATGTTACTAATGCCACATACCTGAATCAGGTGAGACAAAAGTGGATGGTGCTTTGATGGGGGTTGTGAATGGTGACAATGGTGACTTACATATCAGCGATTCTGGTATGTGCAAGCTAGGAGTTATCTGAAATATTTCAATATCATTTTACTTTACGTATCGCTTAGATAAGGTCCACTATAATGTGTTTACTGCCATTTTTAATGTACTATTATAACGTGTTCAATACCACTTTTAATGGAGGTCTGGGCGGTGTTTCAAGCGACTCGCGGCTAAATTCAGTGGCTTCTGAAAGTTATGGTTCTGGTGGAGTTAGGTATCAAGTTTCTCATGGAAGTCCTGGAACAGATGGATCTGCTTTTACTAAATCCTCGGTGTTGCATGGAAGTGAACCCCTGCTTGCTTCTTTTGAGCAAGATTATATGGGAAAACTGCAGCAAGAAGATGTTGAAGTGAATAACCCAGAAGGAGCTTTGCTGTCTGAAGAGCTGAAGTTCTTGTATATTGACCCTCAGGGAGTAATTCAGGGACCGTTTGATGGTTCGCACATTGTTTCATGGTATGAACAAGGGTTTTTTGGAACGGACCTACAGGTTCGCCTGGCAAATGCTCCTGAAGGAACTCCTTTTCAAGATCTAGGCGGGATCATGTCTTTTTTAAAGATGGAAAGTTTCCATACCCATATCAATGATCAAAAGAATGAGCTAGAAGGGACTATTTTGAATGCAAATTCAGAGACCGGTTTGCCAACTGCTCCTTTAGCAGAATCTAACACATCTCTTTCATCAGCCCAGGATCATTTTCAAAGAATGTCTGTGTCAGAAATTTATGTGAAACCACCGCAGTCTGAGGACAGAAGTTTCGGGGACTTCTCAACTCAGGATGAAGGTTTGTTGCTACTGACTTTTTTACATTTGTGTGAGAGAACATATATCTTTCTTCGGGTTTTATAGCTTGTATAGAAGCTTTCATGATCATATGTATTTCTAGTTTCCATCATAATTAACTAATGTTTTATAATTTTTCTAAACCAGAAATTATATACCCAGGAAGAGCTGGAGTTTCTGATTATGCGTCGGTAAAATCCTCTACAAGTATGCATGATGCTTTGATGGAACTTTCTGGTCACTCTGCTATTGCTGTTGAATCAACTAAGGCTGCTGCCCGGAATCAGAATGAGAATAAGCTGCACCCTTTTGGTGTATTGTGGTCCGAGCTCGAGAGTAATAGTAAACCAGTTAACCTGTTACCAAACAGGTCTTATGATGCAATGGGAGAGCCTACTGGTGCAACAGACAATTGGCCCATCAATTCGAGAAGAAATACCCAAATTGATCCCAACATGCCCCTCGATGCTCTGGCTGCTAACCGGATGTCACAGTTTGAACCTGTTTCTAACCGCTTTAACCTTGAGGATCAACTTTCATCAAATCAACATCACCAACAGCATTTCCAAAATCGGGATATGATGTCACATTCACTTATTGGTGATCAAAATCATTTAATAAACCTTCAGTTGCAGCAGCAACAGAAGATTCAATTTCAGCAGCAGCAGAATATTCAACTGCAACAACAGCAGAAGATTCAGTTGCAAAAACATCAGATGGAGCAAGAGCATCAATTACATCAGAAGCTTTTACAGGAGCAGCAACAGTTTGATGCTCGACAATTACTTCTTCAACAGATTCTACAAGGACAGACTCCTGATTCAAGGTTTGGGCAGTCGCATGACTTCCCTCGTTCCAACAGTGTTGATCAGATGTTGTTAGAGCAGCAGCTAATAAATGACTATCACAGAAGTTCTGGCCATCAGTCACGGAATTTTGCACAATACGTTGAGCAACTTACACCTGGAAATTTAGGGCTGTTGCCTCATGATGGGCAACAGAGGGAGCTACTTGAACAGCTACTTTCATCACAAACGCAACCTCAATATGGACAAATGCAATCTCAACATGGACAATTGCAGTCTGAACCTCTCCGATCTTTTGAGTTCCAGCGATTGCAGCAAGAGGAATTGATGCAATTGGCAAATGGAGTGAGGCACAATGCACTATTGGGGGAACAGAGACATATTGATCATCTGTGGCCATCTGACCATAATGATCAGTTTCTAAGAACTCATTCTGGGATCCACCATTCACGCTCTTCTGCGGGATTTAGACCACTAGACTTTCATCAACAGCAGCAGAGGCCACCCTTTGAGGATCAGTTTGGTCAACTTGAACGCAAACTTTCATATCAGCAACATCTTCAACAAGAATTTCTTGAGCAGGGTCTTCCATTTGAGCGTTCAGCATCTTTACCCTCAGGAATGAATCTGGATGCATTAAATAGTCTTGAACTCTCTCGTGGCCTGGAGTTACGAGATGCTACTGCCCACATGCAAACTTCTGGAAGAATGGGAAATTCTTTGAATCATCAGAATCCTCGTATACCATTAGGTGAAGCACATTTTTCACAGTTGGAACCAACAGAACGCTGGTCTGGTGCAGATGCACAGCTAGCTGGTGACTGGGCTGAATCTCAATTCAACAGATCAAATATTGATGCTGAATATCATAAAATTAGATCAGATATTAGGAGACTGGGTGAAGGTGGTTCCAACTCATGGATGGTAGATGGATCTACAGACAAGTCAAAGCAGCTTTTTATGGAGTTGCTCCACCAGAGACCTGGCTATCAACATATTGAGTCACCGAGCTCGAACTGTGGGGAACCCTATGACCAAGTGGCAGGGTCAAGCTCTTTTATTCAAACACGTGGCGGCCTTTCTGACCATGGAGGTAGTATAAACACTTCATCGCAGGTATTCTCTGATGAACAAGTAAACAGATTACCAAGAGATAGAAACTATATGGGATCGTTGCACCATAACAGCTCTTTGCTTATCAATGGTGGGCGAGCAACTCAGAATGAAACTCAAGCTTTCAATAACAATTTTTCTATGAACAAAGATGAGAGCGACATTAAAATTTGGAACAATGCACCGCCTAAAAATGAGGAAATGAGGCGGATACCATTTGAAGCCCAAGACAGAGTTGGCAGACAAGCCGTAGGGGAACTTCCCGTTGCTACGCGTGGCCCACAGTCTTGTTTCAATATCTCTGGTATGTTTCTTTCAGAGATTCCCTGCGTTAATGGTTTGGATGGTTTATTGACTTTGTGAATTGCGTATCGCTTGCAGCAGATCCATACAGTGACAGTTTTGTTGGAGAAGATAGAAGGAAGGATAGGTAATTTTGTATACTAACGATTAGCAGCTAATGATTAGATACATAAAACTCCCACCACCTCCATGTAGGTTGCTAGTTCCATCACATGGGCAGGACGCAGTCCTTTTAAAAAGGCCTCCCTCATCCCATTCTTCATCATCACATGAAGGATTGCTCGAGCTTATGCCTGATACAGCGAGCAGGGCAGCAGGAAACAAAGGGTCAACGTCAGAGGCGTCGTTCAGTGAGATGTTGAAGAAACCGAGCAACATGAACATGAAGAAGGTGGCAGAGGGATCTGATGTAGGGGAAGGAAGGCAAGGCGGCGGTGGAAAGAAGAAAGGGAAGAAAGGGAGACAGATAGATCCAGCTCTTCTCGGTTTCAAAGTCACTAGCAATCGTATCCTTATGGGCGAGATTCACCGCGCTGATGATTCTTAAACTTGTAGTCTTTTCTTTTGTACAAAATCTTTACATGTAAAGATTAGCTTCTCAAAGTTAGGCGTATAGAACACAGGATATAGTAGTCTCATTTTCTTAAAGCTCTCCCTCTGTTTTAGATATTTGAGTTTGTACAATGTGTCTTACAACAACTGCGAAATTGAATTTTCAGAGTGAGTGTTTTAAAGCCCAAATATGAAGATTTAGGTACAATATTTCAAAACATATCAAAACTAATTCTCACATTTATAGGTAGAATTTATTGTCCATATTCATGAAAAAAACATGTTATTGCTGAAGATTATTAGAACGAGTTTCCATGAAAAAATCTCACTAAAATTATGGAATCAACAATAATATGTTTACATTTTTTATATAAAGTATAACAATGTTATATAATGTTACAAGATATATAACATTCAAT
The DNA here is from genome assembly GCA_900406425.1 of Iberis pinnata. Taxonomy (NCBI): domain Eukaryota; kingdom Viridiplantae; phylum Streptophyta; class Magnoliopsida; order Brassicales; family Brassicaceae; genus Iberis; species Iberis pinnata. The sequence goes on along the minus strand of OVBE01009589.1, from coordinate 9,588 downwards.
AAAACACATTCAATATCTTCCAATTTGAAGGTTACAATTTCTATTTTTGCAATTGATACTGATTCGTCATGGTACTACTTTAGTTGTCGCGTATGCGACAAGGTTATTGGTGCTCCCAATTTTTTTTGTGTTGATTGTAAGGAAACAAAGTCATTGTTGATTCCAAATATGTCAAGTGTTAATTATTATACATTTATTAAAGATTTATCTATTATATAAGATTTTATTTTATTTTTTCTACACGTTTATGATTCATTTAAAGGTTATGGCTATTTGAAAATGGTTGTTGAAACAATTGGTTGCACATCATCTCACCGGTTTAATGGATCAGATGAAGAGGTAAATTCATTTTAAAAATAGAATATAGTTGAAGACATTATTATTTGTTGAACAACAACACATTTAAGCTATCTAACATGTTATGGATTTATTTCTATATTGAAGATCCAATCATCCTTCCTAATGTTATTGCTAATTTGATTGGTAAAACATATAAATTTGTGGTTTGTGTTGGGAGAGAGAATTCGAGATATGGTCGTGATAGTTTGAAAATTGCAAAAATGCTCTCTGCTACTGATACTTTTGAGGATCATGTATCTGGATTTTCTGACATATTTTTTAATCCTTCCGAAATAACAAATGGGGAGCAGATAAAACTATTAATATTATATAAAATTTAAGATAATTTTAAAGTAGATGTTTATACTAATAATTTTATTATTTTTTCAAAATATGATGTCAATATAGGTTCCGCTATTACTCAAAAACGTTGATGACAATTCATCATCTTCTGTTCCTAAATTAACCGCCCGTATTTCTAAAAAAAAGGATGATTTGAACGACGAAATGGATGAAGTAGCATCAACCACAAAGAAAGTTTGCAGCATACACATAAAGTTGACCCAAATCAATGTTGAGGATCAGAAAAATGATCTCTCACCTTCTAAAGATAGCAATGATTAAGACGCATTTTGTAACTATATTATTGAAGTACTTATCATTTTTAGCTTTCCAAATATAACACATAATTCACATGAAGGCTTTTAAAGATTCCTTTTACAACGAGTTCGTCGCCTTTAAAGTAAAGAGATATTACATATTTTCATATACATTCTCAGAGGAGAATAGAGAAATCCATTACTAGGATCGAGGAAATCACCCGGCATTGGAAAGTCGAAGGACAAGAAAAAATCGCATGATTGATTGATTCAGTTTTCGCACCACACCTAGAACATACAGTATCCGCATTTAACTTTCGTCGGAGTAATCGTGCATTGACTGCTAGCGCCCCTGAGAGCACTCTCCATAAGAAATGTCGTACTTTATTGGGAGCCTAAATTTTCCATATGGCCTCCTTTAATGGATTCAATGAGGGTAATTTCTTCAACCATTGAGTCTCCATGTCAAAAGTTAACATTGCCACTTCATAACCCGATGTTATAGAATATTCCCATGATTTTGTAAAAAGCCAACAAAAACTATCCCGAAGTAGGCTAGATGGGCGTATACTTGATCTAAATGGGATATCATCCTTATGCACCAGGGTTTGAATCTGAGTTGTATTCCATTGACATGTTCCTTCCCACATGAGATGAGATCTGATACTCTCAAATGATCTTTGTGGGGATCATTTGATAACCGAGTTTTCAAAGCATGTGAGGAATCGAACGACAATAATGCCATTTGTCTAATTTGGTTTGCTAAAACTATAGAATATCGAGGTATATAAAATTTCATATTTCGTAAAATATATAATTTGAAAACATGTTTATATATATTTGTAAATAATAAGGATTAACTTTTTTAAATAGATGTTAAGACGATATTAAATGCTTTTGATGTTTCTCAATTGAAGCTAGACCTTACGGATCCTCTTATTAAAAAGTTTATGAATTCTTAAGTTTTATATTAATAATATAATTATACGTAATTTATATTTTTTTATATGATCATTTAGTTTGTTAAACATATGTGGTTTTTCTTGTTGAGTCTATCGCATGATGGTATATCCTTAACAATTTTGAGTCACTTTCTAAACTTTTCATTATACATCCTCTCTCTCTCCCCCTTTTCACTCTCCACCTTCTTTCGTTTTTAAATCTCATATAGAGTTCGGCGTATGTGGTTAGCGGCGGAGGCAGAGTTGTTCTTCCTTGGCTCTTCTGAACACAACGCCACTGCTCCGCATTCCCCGGGTACGCCGGTGAGTCCAGCACCAGCGTGCTCTCTGTGCATGCATCTCCCGTTCAAGATTCTTCAATTCTCGGCATGCTTCTTCTTCAGAATCACCGTGAGATCGTCGGAGGAGAGAAGCAGCGGTTCGGTGATGCTTCTCAAGCCAGAGAAGTTTGCGGCAAAAGGCAAGAGGAGAGGCGATGCTTGGGAGGAGGAACCTCGAGATGGGTCGATTCCAGGTGACGGAGGTACTGGAGGCTTCATTCTGCACTCGGAGGCGTGGGGATGTCGTTGGTTGGAGTCGGGGCTACACAATAACCGAAGTCGTCTGTTTCCTTCTCCAATCCTTCATAATCCTACTCCTTCTCCCGAAGTCTGTCGTGGTGTTTTCTAGATCCAGTTCCTTTCCTATCCAAAATTTGATCTCCGGCGGGTAGAGACGATGGGCCTGAGTCGCCTCTGTTTCGGAAACCACCATTCGGCCACCGGAGGTCCTGATCCGGTGGTGTTCACAGCCTGGTCGATGGTGGTGGCGGCTGAGGGGTACTTCTTCAGAAGCTTAGGGATTCTAGGGTTTTGCCTTATGGGCCCGGGCCTGTTTGGGCCATAAAAAACCTATTTTCGATTCTGTTTTTATTAAGTTGGGCTGTTATTTGGGTTTTTGAATGGGCTAATAATATGTATAGGATATTATATATGTGGTGTACTATTTAAGCATTTTAGTTGAAAACCATTTATAAAAAAATCTCAACAAAAAAACATATTATTGATGAAGATAATTGGAACGAGTTTCCATGGAAAAATCTCACTAAAATTATGGAATCAACAATGGTATGTTACATATGTTTTATACAAAGTATAACAATTTTGTATAATGTTACAAGATATATAACATATAATAAAACACATTCAATATCTTCCAATTTAAAAGTTACAATTTCTATTTTTGCAATTGACAGTGCTTCGTCATGGTACTACTTTAATTGTCGCATATGCAACAAGGTTGTTGGTGCTCCTAATTTTTGTGTGTGTTGATTATAAGGAAACAAAGTCGAATGTTGATTCCAAATATCTCGCGTTAAATTATTATATATATTTATTAAAGATTTAGTTATTATATAAGATTTTTAATTTATTATTTTTACAGGTTCATGATTCATTTAAAGATTATGGTTATTTGATAATGGTTGTTGAAATAATTGGTTGCACATATGGGTGTCAAAATGGGTAAATGTTTTTGGGTCAACCCAACCTAAACCAACTCATAGTTCCAAATGGGTTTAAATTTTGGATTTTAATGGTTTTATGGGTCTAATGAGTTAATGGGTTTATTGGGTTGGGATAAAATGGATTGGGTAAAATGGGTTAATGGGATATCCATAACCAAACTAACAATATTTATTTATTTATTTTAATTCAATTAATTAAAAACGAAAAAATTAATAAAATTTCTTTTGCCAAAGAAAAAAAACATTTCCCCAAAAAAATTTCCGCCAAAATTTCCAGTCAAAAGTTTTCCCTTCAAAAATTTTTCCGACTAAAATTTTTTCCGTCGAAATTTTCCCGCCGAAATTTTCTCATCAAAATTTTCCCGCCAAAATTTTCCCGTCAATATTTTCCCGCCAAAATTTTCCAGTCAATATTTTTCCGTCAAAAATTTTCCTATCAAAATTTTTCTTTCTAAAATTTTCCCGCCAAAAATTTCCCATCGAAAGTTTTCCCGCCAAAATTTTTCCGGGAAAAGTTTTTCTGTCGAAATTTTCCCGCCAAATAATTCATGTAAAATGTTGCTGCAAAATTTTTCCCGTCAAAATTTTGCCGCTAAACTTTTCCCGTTAAAATTTTCCCGCCAAAATTTTTCCATCAAAGTTTTTTCGTTAGAATTTTCCGGCAAAATATTTCATGTCAAAAAAATTTCATTGAAAATTTCTCTCAAACAATTTTCATGTGATGATTATAATGAAATTGGTGGTGTAGTGTTGATGATGTAATTATGATATCATAATTATTAATTATGATAATTATTTAAATAATACTAAAATTATAATAGGTAAATCGTTAAGACTCATTATTCCACTAGTTTAAACGGGTAATGGGTTGATCCAACCCATTTGCTTAATGGACTGAGTTGACTCATTACCCATTTAACCAATGCGTTAATTGGATTTGGGTTGGTTTGGGTTGGGTTACCCATTTTGACACTCCTAGTTGCACATCATCTCACCCGCTTAATTGATCAAATGAAGAGGTAAATTTATTTTAAAAATAGAATATAGTTAAAGACATTATTATTTGTTGATTAACAACACATTTAAGCTATCTAACATGTTGTGGATTTATTTTCATATTGAAGTTCTAATCATCATTCCTAAAGTTATTGCTAATTTGATTGGTAAAACATATAAATTTGTGGTTTGTGTTGGAAGGAAGAATTCGAGATATGGTCATGACTAGGAGCGAAGCTATATAGAGTAGAGTGTATGCATGTGCATGCATTAGTTTTAGGTAATTAATGTGCTTTTTTGTTAACAATGTATTTTTTAATTAATGTAGTTGTGCATGCATTGATTAATTTATTGTTCGATAAAATACCTAAATTTTTGTATATCCACTAAACGATTTATATTTGATAAATTTTTTAATGGGTTTGAAAGCCTAAATTTTGACATTAAAGACTAATTTAAAGATTAAAAAAACATAACCATCCATTACAACAACAAAATTATCGATATCGAATATCTTCCTCTTCTTTGTTGTTTGTAAGGTATTTTATTAGCATTCATTGTCACCTGTTCGTAACTCGTAAGTTATTTTATTAGCATTCGTAAGGTAATTTATTAACATTTGTTATTATCTAATACCTAAAACCTAACCTTTGTTGTCACATGTACAAGTTCTCAAAGAAAATAAATTTCTTTTTAAGGTATTTATGTGTTCTTTTTGTTTTCTACCTATTAAACTATTAGTATTCTTTATTTGAAAATATGTAAAATTTATGTCCTCTTCTATTAACATTTTATAATTAGCAACAAGATGATTGGGATTTGAGACTACTTTTTATCTGATTATATTTGTTGTTTATCTATTTTTTTATTGTCTATATTTTATCTTGATTTAACAAAAAAAAAAGACTTACCAATTGTGCTTTACAACCATGTAATTTATCATCAAATTTCTTTTGTTAATATATTTCATCGTTTGCGGATGCAAGACATGCGTCGTTATATTAAAAGAAAAGATCCCCCACCAAATGAACCATGTGATAACATCGATAAAAGAAAAGCATCGACAAATGAATCATCAACATAGACGAATTACCATCAGATCTCGCTAAAAAAAGTATAATAGATTATCACCCGAATCAAAGAGATGAAGTAAGACGCAAATACATACATAAAGGCCCGTGTCAACCATATGGTCATGATTTTGAAAGAAATGAGATTTCAAATAAAATGAAATGATTTAATCCAACTTGGTTTAAACGATATGGTGGTTGGTTGGAGTATAATGTATCAAAAGAGAAAGCATATTTTTGTGTTGTTGTTTATTTAGAAATGACGGAAATTTTGGATTTGTGAAGGAAGAATTTTCAAGCTGGCATACCCCGGACATGCTAAATTGGCATGTCGGTGATATAAATAGCGCTCACAATATAGCTACGAAAAATGTGACGATTTGATAAACCAGGGTCAATCTATCATACACGCTTTCTACAAGAAGGGTGACGCAAAAAATAATGCTTATCGTAATCGATTGAATGCTTCCATCGATGTAGCAAGACTCTTATTGTGATAATGATTATCTTTTCGTGGTCATAATAACATTGATTCGTCATGGTACTACTTTAGTTATCGCGTATGCAAACAAAGTCGATTGTTGATTCCAAATATGTCAAGTGTCAATTATTATATACATTTATTAAAGATTTAGTTATTATATAAGATTTTTAATTTATTATTTTTACAGGTTCATGATTCGTTTAAAGGTTATGGCTATTTGAAGATGGTTGTTGAAATAATTGATTGCACATCATCTCACCAGTTTAATGGGTCAGATGAAGAGATAAATTCATTTTAGAAATAGAATTTATTTGAAGATATTATTATTTGTTGACGAACAACACATTTAAGCTATCTAACATGTGGATTTATTTTCATATTGAAGATCCAACCATCCTTCTTGATGTTATTACTAATTTGATTGGTAAAACATATAGATTTGTGGTTTGTGTTGGGAGGGAGAATTTAAGGTATGGTCATGAAACTTTAAAGGTTGCAAAAGTGTTCTATGCTACCGATACCTTTGAGGATCATGTATCCAAATTTTCTGGCAGATTTGCTTATCCATCCAAAATAACAAATGGAGAGCAGGTAAAACTATTAAATACTATATAAACTTTAAAATAATTTTGAAGTAGAGGTTTATACTAATAATTTTATTATTTTTCAAAATATGATGGCAACAGAGGTTTTGCTATTACTGGCAAACGTTGATGACCTTTCATCATCTTCTATTCCTAAATTAACCACTCATATTTTTAAAAGAAAGGATGATTTGAATGACGATATGGATGAAGTAGCATCAACTACAAAGAAAGTTTGCAGCATACACATAAAGTTAACCCAAATCAATGACGAGGATTAGAAAAATAATCTTTCACCTTTTGAAGATAGCAATGATTATGACGCGTTTTGAATATTTCAATAATTTTTTATTAATTGGACTTACGGTTTCCTATCTTTATTGGTGTTATTGACATTTATTTTTTAATATTTATTTTTGATTATATTCAATCATTGTCAAATCATATCCTTTTGATTAATTAGAATTACTTGCATTTGAATTTTTTAAATATTTTTTAATCATTTGAATTTTGTTACTAAATTTTTTTGGTGTTACCTGACATTTTGGAGAGCGTATTGCATGTAGAGTTTGGAATGATTTATGTTAAATCAAAAAATTCACTGTTATTCGAACATGAATTTAAAATGTCTCACGAAATTTACTGTTATTGAATTAGTGATTAAAAGTCTAATGAAATTCACTGTTATTGGAAATATTTTAAGTTGTGGATTTCTGGTGATTTGATGGTATTTCAGTAGATTTTCTTAGTTTAAAATAGAAAATCTCAAATCTCATGGTTTTAGGTGGAATTGTAGAGAATTTTTTTAAAAGTCACATGGATTTCATAATTCACATAAAATCACTTAAAAGCTCACTAAAAGCAAAACCACTTCAAATCATATAAAATGTTTGTTTGAATATTTGTTTTAATCTTAAAAATATATAAGTTAAGTAGTTTCGATAATAGGGTTTATCTTTTTGTATTATTTTAAAGACTACTTTTTAACTTTATATTTACTTACAAGTTTAAATAATATTTAAAGAATAAGAAATTTTACAATATGTTATTAGATTGACAAACTTTTTAAAGTTAGACCTAATAACAAATATTTCACTATTTTGAAGAGCATAATTTAATATTAAAGAAAATAGTAAACATGATAACCTCAAACACATATCTGAAGATCTAGAATATGACCTCTTAGACCATGTTTAAAGGTATTTAATGAATATTTTAATCTATATTTTCTAATCATTAAAAAGTTAAGAACAATCCTAATTTTATCTTTTCCAATGGTAGAACCACTAATATGTTTCTTGAGAATAAAATATTAAATTTTTTAATTGAAATATTTGAACATAAATTTTGCCTAATAAAATTTTAAGCAATTTTATATTTTATGAAACTAACTAATTATTGTATTACATTATTTTTTTTAAAAAGATGTCACACATAAAAGCATATTAAAAGAGTACAAAATACAAACCAAAAAATGTTTAATTCTAATGTTGATCTGAAATACCCAGAACAGACATAGAACCGAAATTTTCAGATATTTTTTTGGTATTTCAAGGTCTAAAATACCCAAAACGACTTAGAACCGAAAATTTCGGGTATTTCCGGTTCCTTTAACATGGAATCGAACCGATCCGGAATCGAATATTAAAAATATATCGATAGGATATTCGAATTTAGGATCCGAAGAACCGGAACCTAACCCTCGAAAACCCAACTCTGCCAAAAAACATCAATAATATAAAAAAAATTGACACTCCGAAGAAAGAAAATAAATAAAAAAAATCTTCAGGTTGCCACCTGTCGTATCTGGGACGGTCCCGAAAGTTGTAAACAAAGATACGTATATGTTTGTTCTATCATTTTTTATTATGATATTTTTTTAAGAGACGCTTAATTATAAGCGTTGGACAAGCTCTTAGACCATGATTATTGGTAGCTCTTAAGTGGGTTTTAAGGGGTGGGTCCCACAGAAAAATTAAAAACTCATCTCTCTTGTCTCTTGTTTAGGAGGTGGTTTTAACAAAAATCGTGGGCCCCACTGACACGTGGCGGCCCACGATTGGTCGAGTATTATTTTTAAAAAAAATGAAAAAAATAAAAATAAGAGACCCAAATATGGGTTCTCCCAATGTTTATGCTCTTAGACTCTTATTATAATTATCACTCTTCTTGAAATATTTTGAAATAAAATATGTTGTGTTGTTTATTCATTAAACGTAGAATGTATTTATACAAGAGAAAACCCAAGAAAATAATATCAAAACCCTAGATACACCAAATCTTTTAAGTTAGATTTGGTGATATCTAATATATATCCTAATACCCCCCTTCAAGTTGGAGGTGAGTAATCACGAACACCCAACTTGAGAATCAACGTATCAAACGCAAGTCTTGGCAAAGCCTTGGTAAGTACATCGGCAATTTGTTCCTTGGTAGAAATGTGCGGTGTGGTGATAAGACCATCTTGAACTGCATCTCGAACTTGATGACAATCAGACTCTATGTGCTTGGTACGCTCATGAAAGACTGGATTAGCAGCAATGTGAATCGCCGCTTGGCTATCACAATGTAGAGGAATCGGTTGAGAATGAGAAAGTCCAAAAGCACCATGTAGATTCTTCAGCCATTTTAGCTCACGAAGTGTATAGGCCATCGCTCTATACTCTGCCTCTGCAGAAGAGCAAGAGAGAGTATGTTGTTTCTTGGTTTTCCAGGAGATAGGAGAATTACCAAAGAAGACAACATAAGCGGATAGGGAGCGTCGTGTCTTCGGACAGGCAGACCAATCCGAGTCACAATAAGCAGTAAGTTCTAAGTTACTGGTGGAACTTAGCAAAATACCGTTAGAATACGTGCCTTTGAGGTAACGCATGAGACGCAAAGCCGCATCCCAATGAGGAACCAACGGTTCTTGCATAAACTGTGAGAGAATATGAACAACATAAATGAGGTCGGGAAGAGTAATAGTAAGATAAATGAATCGACCTATCAATCGACGGTAAGCAGCCGGATCAGAATACGGTTCACCAACAACCGAGCCTAGCTTGTGG
>OVBE01009588.1:0-15895 GCA_900406425.1 Iberis pinnata | reverse complement strand
TCAAAAAACACCGTAACATTCCCGCAATAACATAGAAGAAATTCGCTTCAAGCATAAGGTAATCAAAGTTGGCTCTAAGAAGCCAATCTGGTTCTTCTTCTAAAACCTTTTTTCTGCAAAATACTCTCCTACACTAGAGGAAGATTTTGACAAAACATAAAATTCCACAAGAGAGTAAAGATGGCAATAAATATGATACCAACAACTACATATAACAGTAAAAAATCGCAAGATAGTGTAAACTAACTGTATTACTCCAATAATGTACTTTGAAAATTTCATATATGAAAAATTCAAATTTGGAACATAAAAACTATATGTCGATGACTGGGAGATGGAACCTAGAACAAAGATAACACAAAGTTCTTAGTATTTAGAGTTAGTAACAACTAGAACAAATCTAGTAATAACTTCAATACAAGGTAAAACTAGAATACTACAAAAGTAACGAGAATGACACTCACACAACACCATTGAACACATAAGAAGCTCCACTGAGGTGGAATGTGACATATTCAGACCAAGGTATACTACATCTAATATTTGCATCACCGGATCTGGAGGAAAGAAAAAATGCAGAGCTTGGAGTAGTGTTGGTGGAGATATCCATTTAAGATAGACATGAGAAGCTGACGGGTAGGACGAGGACAACGACGGCTGTAGTGATGGTTCAGTGTTGAAATCCGAAGGAAAAACAAACGAGAAAGAAGTTGATGACAAGAGATGTGAGAAGAATGAGAGGACATGCACAGTGGAAAATGTTAAAGGAGGGTCGGGAGGTTCTGGAGGCTCCGGTAAACACTTCCCAGCAGAGATGTCGGCCATGGAAAAGGTTAAATGGATGATAGGGTTTTGGGAGGAGCTTTACATTACTTTAATCTTTATTATCAAAAGTTAAAACAGGAAACACCAAACTAAAATTGTGAAAAATGGTTAAGAGAACAAAACCCAAAAACCTACCCATAAGGATTTCCAATAAGGTAAAACGACTCACTTGAGTTGTTCAACCGACGAAAAAAGAGGACGATCGTATTCAATTGAAACATTGATACTCCGGTTGAAACAATAATACTCCAATCGATCAGAGTCAAGTAAATGAGTTATACTAAGGTCCATCAACGATTGACACATATTTCTATAACGAATTTATATACTACTTCACGATAAATAGCAAAGCCACTCCACCACTAAAAAAATCAATACTATATTAGCATATTCTTATATAAACTTCGAAGATAGTGATGGAAAACTTAAACGTTTTTAGACGCTTTATGATAAATCAATGAAGATAAAATATGTCATATTGATCTAAACTCTAAAAACAAAAAAAAATATTATATTAGTTATGTGTGAACTTAATTAGTGAGCTAAAGTTAGTTAGCAGTTGGTTAAGAGTTTGTTAATCAAAAAATGGTATATATAAGCTTATGATGTAAACAGTTCAAGTTATGGAGAAATAAATTTCATTTCATCTTCTTCTTATTTTCAATATGGTATCAGAGCAAAATTAGAGTTTCTAAGTTTGCAGTTTTCTCGAGAAAGTTCAATGAACTTATCATCATCTCAAATTTATTCGATTCATCTTTCAATTTTCATTCTCAAATTCTTAGTCAACTATTTTGACTTTCTTCAAAATATGAGTAGCTTCCTTTTTCTGTTTTGTTTTTCTTTTGTTGTCTTCCATTGATTCCAATCTCTCTTTTCTCGTATTAATCTTTCTTGATTTTTTATGGCTTTAAATCACGATTCATATGAAAATCCGTACTACCTGAGCAACAACAATTATTATGGCATTAATCTTATTTTCGATCGTCTAAATGGAGCTGCAGATTATATAGCTTGGGAATAGGCGATGCGTATGGCGTTGAATGGCCAAAAAAATTAGGATTCATCGATGGATCAATTGTTTGCTGTTCTACTGATCATCTTGATTCAACTACTTGGTCTAGGTACAACGATGTGGTAAGATCATGGCTTATTAACTCAGATTCAAAATCGATTGGTCAGAGTATATAGTTTGTCAAGACAACTTAATGAAATCTGGAAAAATCTGAGTAAAATATTTAAACAAAACAATTTGCCTAGGCTATACTCTGTTGAACAACAATTGCATCAACTTAGACAAACTTCTTTAATGTTGATAGTTATTATAATGGGTTGGTAACTATTTGGGAAGAAATGAAGGCTGCTCAAACCAGTTGGTGTGTGTTTGTGATGGATGTGTGTGTAATCAGAACACTCAGTGGCATGCTTGTTTAAGAGAAGAATAGTTCAAAAAATTATATTTGGATTAAATGATTCATATGAAGTGATAAGGTCACAAATTATAATGATAAATCCATTTCCAGACATGGAGAAGACTTGTAGTCTTGTTATTCATCATGAGAAACAAAATTTGATAAAGCATAATCCTCAATCCAATTCCATTGTTTTCAAACATCATCGAATCAATCTGAATCACAAGGATCTTCTGTAAATGAGGAAACTATAGCAGCTATTAATAATGGAAATTTTAAACCAAGACATAGGCCTTTATGCACTCATTGTGGTTTACAAGGTCATATGGTCAATATATGCTACAAACTCCATGGTTATCCATCATGATTCAAGAATTCAAATAAGAATTCAAATAGAATCATCAAAATATACAATACTCTAGACAACACAAGAATGTACCTAAGTCATCAGAATCTGGATATTTTGGTATTCAAAATCAAGGTCATTTCGACCAGGATTTCAAATCTAGAAACATGGTTCAGCAAATTCACTATAAAAATCCAAGGGTATTGTAACGCATGTTTGAGAAGAGAAAAGTTGGTCACAAATGAGAGAAATTTTACATACGATGTTGTTACTAATTTTTTATGTCACGGTTTCGTTATTATTTTTTCACTATATTAAAACAGGATGATTCGTGACTAAAAATAGTCACAGATAGAGATGTAAATGTGACATAATCTAACCGTAACACTTGTGACTATAGTTTGACATAATGTATAGTAATAAATTAGTGGCGTAAATGTGACGCTCATGGAATCAAAAGATTAAAGTGAATAAAAAGTTTATGCTTACTTCTTATACCTAATCCCTAATTTACTTTGTTGATGTTTCCTTATTTCATTTCTTCCTCTCTTTGTTATTCCTCACTTCCTTCTTTCTTTGATTTTACTTAACTTTCTTCTCCTTCACACTTCGAAAAAACTATATTCTTTTTCTTATTAATAAATCTCCCATTGAATATTTTTTTGAGCACTCATCTCCTCACTTAACACTGTCAACCCCTCTCCTCTCCCCGTCTCGTTGTACTTTCATTGTATCGTCGTTGGCTCGCCGAAGATGCCTCATATTGGTCATTTCATGAGCCTCTTCCGTTTAAAGCAATATTGCTAACGGTTCAGCTGTTGCCACCTTTTTCGTCAAGCGAGATCAGATTCGTGTTGGTTTTATTAGCACGGGACGCATGGCTGCCGATTCACTCGCTCAATTTTCACAAGTTAGAAAATGGATATTTCTATTCCTTAGGGCTTTCTATTGATTCATTCGTGGCATGATGGTTTAAGGTTCCAATTTTGTTCATATTTTTAATCTTTGTTGGTTTCTTGGATCTGTGAAATTTGATCTGATACATATATAAATGTATTTATGATGCAGAAAACGATGAGGACTGGCACAACTCATAAGTGGTGGGATAAATGTTTGCAACAAAACATGAGAGAGATCTCTTCAGTTCTTGTTTTTTAGGAAGTTGGACCATAAGGTGGAGAAATTCAAATGCATTTTGAAGAGAAGGAAGTGTAAAGCATTTTTATGCCTTTTATATTTGGTTTGCATCTAAGTTTCAAGTCTCAATCTACCCTACAGACATTGTTATGGTATTATTCTCTTGGTAGAGACGATGAAGCTATTTTGTTTGCAGGGCTAGAGAAACTCATGAAAGTTCACTATAATCTCCCTCTTTTGTCTTACTGTTTAGTATTAATGTTACTACTTTATTTGTAGATTTGATCACACTAGTACCATTGCAAGGCTGAAAGAACTCACTAAGCTTATTAGTGGTATCAACTTCTTTTTGAGATGGAGATGCTATACATTAAGCTTATTTTGCGTATTCTAAAATTGTGCAAATCTGAAGTTTTGTGAGTGATTTATTTTTAGATATGATATTAATGACTTTCCATGTGATATATGGAGGTATGCCGTCAGCATGGCGTAATGCTTTGAAATGAACGAGTTTCCATGTGATCTTTGCAATTTTATGGTTTCCAATGTGCATGTTGTCATACGAAATTGAAAACATATATAGTAACATCACAGAGATTTCAATATAGACAGAGAAGAAGGAGAAAGAATAATGGTTTTGAAGGTGCCAGATATATTGCAATGGGCAAGCGATGTAGAGGAGATGCAGACAACACTGAAGGTTTGAGTGAAACATTATTTATGGAAAATGTCTTGATCAGTCAGTAGTATATTGACTTTTACTTCTAATCTTAATTCATATATATTTTCTTACTCTTACTTATCAGAAGAATATGTTTTGATCATATTCATGTCTTTTAGGAAGCTGGAGAACAAGGTAAAATGCATTTTAATCATCTTTTTGTCTTCAACTGAAGATTCTAATGCATTTTAAGGAGAATAAGGTGAAATGCATTTTAATTATCTTTATATCTTTTAACCTTGATTTCAATGTCCTTTCATTTTTCGATTCTTAGATCGTTTATTCTCCTTGTGTAGATTCAGCTCGAGGAAGATTTTTTAACGTTGAAAGTGATTTCTCTCTATATTAGAACCTAACTGAAGAAGAGTCTTCAACTGATGATGGATTAGGCTGCATTTTGGGTTTAGATGAGATAATAGGAGGAGGCAAAACCTTTGAGATTTTTTAAAAATTATGTTACAGTATAAAAATTGAGTTTAATGCTTTCATGTTAGCCTTAGTTGTGCAACTGAGTATTTGGAGATGACTGATAACTATGGAGTAGGAACTTTGTCGATGTATACTTCTTATATCCAATCTTTAATTTACTTTCTTCCTCACTTCCTTATGTATTTTATTTTACTTAATTTTATATTGTTACAATCTTTTCTTTAATAAGTTTTTGTTGAGAAAGGATACTAAAATATTAGTATATAATTATGATGCACATGCAATTAATTATCTGTCAAAAATTATGATTGATATAATATTTTGTAGTAATTGATGAGGATGTGATAGTCAAAAGGTACAACGATTAAAGAAAATTTTATTCGTTAGTAATTGTGACATATAACAATTGATCTTTTAGTTTTCAGTCATGACTATTTAATGTTATACTTTAGTCAAGACGAATGACATATTTCGAACATTATTTTAGTTACAGAAAATGACGGTTATGAGATAATAATTTTAGTCTCAATATGATATGAATTTGTTACTTTGATCAATCGTAACAGTTTCAAGAAAAATAGTTACTAATAATTATGTCATAAATCGTGTGACGTTTTTGCTACAAAAAAAATTTGTGACAAATATATTGTGACTATTTAAAAATTATCACAAATCCGTAACAATTCTTATATTATGACGAAAAAATCCTTGATTGTGATGAAATAATATGTCACAATACCCTCATTTTTTGTAGTGAAAGATTTGACAAAGGACACACAATTTATAATGTTCTAACTACAAATCAAAACGTTCAAGATCATTTTAATCAAGTCTCATCCGCATTGGCTTAATTGTTTTTCAGAACAAATGCAGTAACTGGCATATCAAATCCAGTCTCAAGTTCATTCTCAAGGTCAAGAATCATTGCCTACAGTCTCATATAATGAGGGTATCAATCACTTGACAACTTCTATCAATGGTACAACCTCTTATCCTATTTTTAATGTTGTTCAGAAACCTGGCCTTACTTTTAATAGTTGGATAATAGACTTTGGAGCTACATCTCATGCATGTTGTCATTTTTCTATGTTTACATACACCTATAATGTTCCCAACATCACTATATCCTTTCCTAACAGCACTGTTATTTCCATCACCAAAGCCTGAACCATTAGAATTTCAAACATTCTTTTACTTCAAAATGTTTTATATGTCCCTTGTTTTCTTTTAAATCTCATAAGTGTGAGTGCTTTGCCTTTTCAAACTTCCTTATCAGTCACTTTTCATCCTCTTTTTTGTACAATTCAGAACAGTACTCATGACTTGTTGATTAGGAAGGCTAACCTTCTAAAGAAGTTATATCTTTTAGATACTCATCCCCAATCATCTTCTGGCAGTTTCAATGTTTCTTCAAAAGCTATCATTTGCAATCTCAGTAAAAATTCTAGCATTCTTTGACACAAAAGACTTGGACATCCACCATTTTCAAAAATACATTTCCTTTCTAAAGATCTTTCAGTTACTAGTTTTACAAATGATGATTCTTCTCACTGCAAAGTTTTTCATTTAGAAAAACAAAAACGTTTTTCATTTCCTTCTTTCAATCATATGTCTTCAAAACCTTTTGATTGAGTTCATATTGACATTCGAGGTCCTTTTGCTGTTATATCACATGATGGTTATCAATATTTCTAAACTCTTGTTGATGATTGCACAAAAGTCATATGAGTTTATCTTTTGAAATCAAAAAGTGATGTAGCTACGGTTTTTACAATTTTTGTAACCCATATAGAAACTCAATATGATGCAAAAATAAAATCAATTTGTTATGATAATGCCCTAAAACTGAATTTTCATCTTTGATTCCAGCTATAGGAATTTTTCATTACTTTTCATGTGCATACACTCCACAACAAACTTCAGTTGTGGAAAGAAAGCATCAACGCATCTTAAATGTTGCTAGATCTCTTCTATTTTAGTCTAACATTCCTCAGATTTGTTGGAGTGAGTGTATAAGGACTGTTGTCTATCTCATAAATAGAACTCCTCCACCTTTGTTACATCACAAACTCCTTTTGAAATATTGAATCATAAGAAGCCAACCTATTCTCATCTAAAATGTTTTGGTTGTCTTTGTTATACTTTAACTCTTCCTAAATATCGTCACAAATTTAGTCCAATAGCAAGTTCGTCTATTTTATTTGGTTATCCTTCAGGATATAAAGGATACAAACTACTTGACTTGGACACTAAATCCATCTTCATATCTCGTAATGTCCAGTTTCATGAAAATATTTTTCCATATCTTGATTTTACTCATTATGTTCTTTCTTTAGAAATTTTTCCACAAGCAGTTCTTCCTCTTCCTATCCCTGATCAGTTTCGACGAATAGCCAACCCACCAGATCCTGCAATTACTCTACCTGATCTTGCTCATACTCAACCCTATTTCAAATACCCCTATTATTCCTACATCCATAACACCAAATATTGATCATGTTGTAAACATAGACAGAACACGCATAAACATTAAAGCTCATGCCTATTTGTCTGACTATCATTGCAATATATTGTATAATACACCTATATACACCAAAGCCTACACCATATCCACTTTCTTCAGTACTCAACTATTCCTCTTTAAAACTACATCACCAGACTTATATCCTCAACATATCCACTGAATCTGAACCAAAATCTTACCACAAGCTGTAAAAATCAGAACAGTAGGTTAAGGAAATGAATCTTGAATTAGAGCAATTTGTAAAGACATCTAAATGGTCAGTTGTTTCTCTACCTGAGGGTAAGACTCCAGTTGGTTGCAGATGGATTTATAAGATCAAATATAAAGCAGATGGAACATTAGACATATATAATGCAAGGCTTGTTGCCAAAGGCTTTACACAACAAGATGAGGTGGATTATGTTGACATGTTTTCCCTTGTGGCTATATTGGTTACTGTCAAGTTACTCTTGGTTTTAGCTGCTTCTCAAGGCTGGTATTTACGAAAAAAAGTATGCAACCAATGCCTTTCTCCATAGAGACTTAGAAGAGGAAATATACATGATTTTACCTCTTTGATACACTTCATCCACCAGATTTACTTTACCTCCCAATGCAGTATGCAAATTAGACAAATCCATATATGGTTTAAAGTAGGCCTCAAGGAAATGTAACAAGAAATTATCACAAGTTTTAATACATAATGTTTTTTTTTACAATATGAGGTAGAACATACATTGTTCACTAAGTTGTCTAGCCAACATTTTGTTGTTGTCCTAGTCTATATGGATGAATATTAATTACAAGCAATAGTGAAGAAGCAATAACTCAGTTGAAAAATATCTTCATGCCTACATTTTAGACTAAAGACCTTGGCACACCTAAATTTTTTGGATTTGGAGATTTCTAGAAACAACACATGAATTTCATTTGTCAACAAAAATATGCACTGTATATTCTTCAAGATACATGCTTACTAGGTTCTAAGATAATGGCTACTCCTCTTGATCCTAAACATCAGTTACATAAAGAGAGTGAGGAATTATTGGCTGATCCAACACCTTATATAGCTCACATTGGTAAATTGTTATATCTTACCATCACTAGGCCTGATATCATATATTTTGTGCATAAGTTGAGTTAGTATTTGGCATCTCCTAGTGATAAACACTTACATGCATCACATCACATAGTCAGGTACATAAAAGGTGATCCATGCAAAGGCCTTTCGTCTGCCAAGTCTGAAATCAAGCTAAATGCTTTCTCTGATTCAGACTGGGCCACTTGTCCAGACACAAGAAGGTCAGTCACATGCTTTTGCATCTTTCTTGGAGACTCTTTGATATTATGAAAGTCTCGTAAATAGAAGATAATCTCTTGTAGTAATCCAGATGCTAAATACCGTGCAATGTGTGATACAACTAAGGAACTGATTTGACTCACAAATTTGCTGACAAAATTGCATCTAACTCCAATTGCAATAACTAATTTGTATTGTGACAGTACAACAGCTATACACATTGCTTCAAACTCAATTTTTCATGAACGAACCAAACACATAAAGTTGGATTGTTATGTGGTACGGGATAAATACAAAGAAGGTTTTCTGCAATTGTTACATGTCAATACCAGCTTGCAACTTGCTGACATTCTAACAAAGTCACTTCAGCTTGTTGTATTTCAACATTTACTTGCCATATTCAAGTTTTCAAGCCTCTATCTTTCTCCTTGAAGATTTTACCTTGAGAAAGAAGTATTAGACTAGTTAAGTGTGAATTTAAATAGTGAGTTAAACTTAGTTAATAGTTGATTAAAAGTATATATAAGTTTATGATGTAAACCGTTCAAGTTAAAGATAAATAAAGTTTCATTTCATCTTTTTTTTTTTTGACATCTTGATTAAAATATACTAAAAAGAGTAACAAGGTTCTGGCCCAATAGGAAGGCCACACAAAAACCAAAAACTGTTAAAATATGGTTGCACAGAAAAACAGAATCAGAGCAAAAACCGGGAACAAAACAGAGACAATGCGGCTAATACAACTCAAAACTAAGCAGAGGCAAGAAGCTTTTCAGCGAGAAAAACATGATCAAGCCACCTAGGATGACCTATAGCTATATATGATCTCCAATTTCATTTCATCTTCTTATTTTTAATAAGCAACACAATTTCAACTAGAACAAACAAGGAAAAAAACTTTTAATATAAAGAGATGTACAATTTCATCCGGAAAGCACCAAACCGAAACTAGGGGAACAGATTTTTCAGTTTTTTTTTTTTTCCTTCTAAAAAGTGAAACCAAGTTACCGAAAAACGGTTACAAAAGCCAAAAGACCGAAAGGCTGAGAAAACAGAGAAAGACAACAAACAATAGCAATAGAACCACAAAAACAAAGGAAATTTGCCTTCCACGCTGCAACGCGCTCTCTTCACTAGCCGAACTTCTTAAAGACTAGATCCTAAGCAACGGATTACAAAGTCTTACCAAACCGGTTCCAGACAGAACTAGCACCGACGATTTAAAATGATCCTAAACACCGACTCTGAAGGCGCGTCGTTTGGTCGGACGTCGCTCCAGAAATGTGCCGTTGCGCCGAGAATCAAAACAACTCGCGGTTCGAAAACCAGTGCAAAGAAAGGTTGAAACTGGCAGCTAAATGAAGGCCCGAAACCGAGGAAGAGCAAAAACCCGCATATGAGGCTCCAAAACTCTTGGATGCTGAATCAGAAAACCTGAACAAGAGAAACTAGACCACCGCACAACCGAACTAACCACGAGGGCCTAAAGAGAAGCCATAGGTGACTAGCCTAACAATCACACAAGAACCGCGAGAAACCAAACTAAAACAGCCTAAAAGCAATAACCAGAGACTAAACCAATCTAAGCCAGTCTAAAGCCAACACGAAGACCCGACGAGCTTGAACGCCAAAACCAGGGGAGAAAATCAGAGCCAGCCTAACCCACCATCGACCCTACCTTTCTTCAACCAAAACCAAATGAAACTCACCTAGACTGATGAAGAAGCGGCAGATCTGAGACCGGCGGATCTGTGCCCGGAGCAAGAGAAACCGGCGCCAATCAACACCCACTGACCAGAAGCTCCGAATCCGTCGCCGTCCAAAGGCTGAGCACACCAGAATGGAAACAAAGAGGAAGAAGCCGAAGCAGAACAGAACTTCATGGACACTACTCCCACAACCACGAAATCAAGCCAAAACCGAAGAGCTATAAACAAAAGGAAGAAAAAGGAAGCCGGCGGTGGCGCTAAAGGAGCCGCCGGCCGCCGGCGAACAAAAAAAAATACAGAGGCGGCTAGGGTTTCAAAGAGAGAGGAGAGAGCAAAAGAGAGAGGGGAACAATTTTTTAATGAGGGGAACAAATTTCAGTTAAAACACTAGAAAAAATATGTAATTAAGTAATGCAAATCTTAAAGGTCCATTATGTAATTAAGTATCAATAATAACAGGAAGTTAAAGGTTATTAAAGTGAATAAAGGAAAGTTCAAGGGTCTTTTCAAATATATAAAAAATAAGAGTCTTTAACAAAAATAGAGGAAAATCCATTGACGCCCTAAACCAAAAAAAACGCCGGCGAGTGAAATCGTCACACAAAATTTTCCCGAGAAAATTTGTTGAAACACTCTCTCACTCTTTCACGCTTTTTCTCTTCTTCAGATTGTGATAAACAACGAATCGGAACTCTCTCGATTAGCTTTATTCTCCGGGACGGTTTGTGGTTTTATTTTAACATTCCGATCTCGCTTCAGAGTTCCACGAGACAAACATTTTCATCTTCTTCCTTGCTTTTAACTTCAGATTATTGTAGACTGTTCATTTTAGGCTTTGTAGGTTACATCGGGTTTATTGTAGTGTTTTTTTGAGTTTTGTAAAAGGTATTTGGTAGATATTTAGGGTTGTTTGTGTTTAGTTTTTGAGATCGAGATAGATTTGTGATGAATAACAGAGGAAGATATCAACCAGAGGTTGGAATGCGACGTGGATTAGCGCCTAATCCTGATTTTCAGCCGTACAGGCAACAATCTCAAGATCAGCAGCGAGGTTATCCGCAGAATCATCAGCAGATGCAACTTCAACAACAACAACAACAGCAATGGTCAAGACGAGCTCAGCTTCCTGGAAACGCTAGTAACGCAAATGAGGTCAAAATGACGACTCAGCCTGAAGCTAGCAGCGATCCTAAGTAAGTTCTCTTCTCTATCTGTACTGTATATACGTTCCTGAATCCTGAAACAACTGTTGAATGCGTTTGGTTGCAAATGATGCTTAATGGTTTCGTGCTGTGTAATGTGATTTGAAGTTATATCTCTTTTGTGTTTGATGGATTCTTTGTTATTCGTTACTCTCAGTAGCCAAGATTGGAAGGCAACGTTAAAGCTTCCTCCTCCTGATACTCGTTATCAAACAGCGGTATGGTTTCTTTGTTTATGTTCATCCAAATCTTGTGGATATTTGTTCATTCTTGCTGAATGTTGTGTTCAATATTGTCTGTAGGATGTGACAGCTACAAAAGGAAACGAATTCGAAGATTACTTTCTGAAAAGAGATCTGTTAAAGGGAATTTATGAAAAGGGATTTGAGAAGCCATCTCCAATTCAGGAAGAGAGCATTCCAATTGCTTTAACTGGTAGTGATATTCTTGCTAGAGCTAAAAACGGTACAGGAAAGACTGGTGCCTTCTGCATTCCAGTTCTCGAGAAAATCGATCCAAACAATAATGTTATTCAAGGTATGCCTGCTTTGATCATTTTGGAATTCTTCTCTGTTCGAGGCTTTCTCTCTTATCAAATTTTCATATTGTCAATTGTCTATGTTACTCCAAGTAGATGTTATTCAATGACTGACTGACTGTGTTTGTCTTCTCACCACTTGTTTTTTCTTATGCAGCTATGATTCTAGTTCCGACGCGTGAGCTGGCCCTTCAGACATCTCAGGTTTGCAAGGAGCTTTCCAAATATTTGAATATTCAGGTTATGGTCACTACTGGTGGAACCAGTCTGAGAGATGATATCATGCGATTACACCAACCTGTACATCTGTTGGTTGGAACACCTGGAAGAATATTGGATCTTACAAAAAAGGGTGTATGTGTTTTGAAAGACTGTGCTATGCTTGTAATGGATGAGGTAAACTCCTGATAGCCTTTCTTAGTATCTAGATCTTAAGTAAATTTCTTCATGCCTTTATTGCTGTATGCCTATATTCAATGAAGAAAAATCGGTAGGACTTCTGCTGAGAGGAGATTTTCTGATTATTCTTTGGGTTTTCTCTGTTGAAGATTCTACGAAAATTTGTTTCTTACTCTATCTAGATGCATAGTTATACATTTATACTTACAACTGTTAACAGTAATTTACACCTAACTATACTGATTCTAGAAGTTTTTGCTTTTATGCTATATCTACCTGATGTTTGATTTGTTATTCTGCTTCATATTTTCTGACTTCTTACAAAAAAAATTTGCAGGCTGACAAGCTTTTATCAGCAGAATTTCAACCTTCCCTGGAGGAATTAATACAGTTTCTGCCACAAAATCGTCAATTCTTGATGTATTCTGCAACATTTCCTGTCACTGTGAAGGCTTTTAAGGATCGACATCTCCGGAAGCCATATGTTATCAATCTCATGGATCAACTCACCCTTGTGGGTGTCACACAATTTTATGCTTTTGTTGAAGAAAGACAGAAGGTTCACTGCCTCAACACACTTTTCTCTAAGGTTAGATGCCTAAACATATTTCCTTAACTAAAGAATTATCAGGTACCCTTATTGGGTTGTTCTAAACTAATTTTGGGTTCTTGAATCCCAGCTACAAATAAATCAATCGATAATCTTTTGCAACTCTGTCAATCGCGTGGAGTTGTTGGCTAAGAAAATTACAGAACTTGGTTATTCATGTTTCTACATTCATGCAAAGATGGTTCAAGATCATAGGAACAGAGTGTTCCATGAGTTCCGCAATGGTGCTTGTAGAAATCTTGTTTGCACTGGTATGCTTTTTTTGATCTTCGAGCATATGTACTTTGAACAATGACTATGATGATATAACTTATTGTAAATTGACTGTCACAGATCTGTTTACTCGTGGAATCGACATTCAAGCTGTGAATGTCGTAATTAACTTTGACTTTCCAAGAACTTCTGAGTCGTATCTACACAGGGTAAGTCGATGATTTGTAACTTAGCTTCTCTATTGCATCATAGTTTCTCTTAAATATGTCGCGAAATATTCAGGTTGGTCGATCAGGACGGTTTGGACACCTGGGTTTAGCTGTGAATCTAGTAACATACGAAGACCGTTTCAAAATGTAAGTCGTTCCCGTCTTTCGAATTCTTACCGGGTTTTTTTATTAGTTTTCTCTAGGGGTGGACATTCAATATTTTCGGTTATTATTATTATTATTATTATTATTATTATTTTACTGAATTAAACCGAACATAATTTCGGTACAGCACTCAGTTTTTCGGTTCGATTTTCGTTTTTTAAATTCAGATTTTTTCGGGAAATCTTAAATATATTTTGGTTCTGTTAAAATTTGGTTAATTTGGTTAATGGTTAGTTTTAGCTCGGTTCAGTTTGGTTAACGTAGTGTTAAAATGAAATTGTCCGATTTGCTATCGCCAAACGGAACTGAAAAACGAACTAAAATTTCAATTCTACGGATTGGTTTGCTTTTAATTGAATAAACCAAACCTATTTGGTTAATTCGGTTCAGTTAAAAATGCCCGCACCTAGTTTTCTCATTCGTTTATGGTGTTTTTGTAAACAGGTATCAAACAGAGCAAGAGCTTGGAACTGAAATCAAACCAATTCCATCTCTTATCGATCAAGCGATTTACTGTCAATAAAACTCATAACCGCGCAAGTTTCTTCTTCACCTGATCGAGAGATACTGGTTGATTTAAATTGGTGAGACTAATTCTTTCGTATCGAAAATCGAAAACTTATATTGCATCTTAAGACCAATGTAACACAATGTCTGTACAGATGTTTTTCAACTTCGTTGATTCGAGGAGGAGATGAAGCAACTTATAATGAGCGGTTCATGTGAAGACTTGTTTACAGAAATGGGTTTGGTTTCTTATCTTTTAGTGTTTCTATGAAAACTTATTACATTTGCACTATGACTCAGCTTTTGACTTGTTAAGGTAATAAAGAGAGAACGATCATATGACTCTTTTTGTTTCTTTTCCATGTTGGGCTTTATTTGAAATTATGGGCTTCAGCCCATTTAGGATCTCTTTATCATCATAGGTGGCCGAGGTTTTAGCCCAAATATTATGAATGTACTCAATATTTTTCGGGTTCGGTTTAATATTTTTGGGGTTTAGTAAATTTATAACCAAATTCAACCAAAATTAGAATGGTTTGATTTATGTTTGGTTTGGGTTAATTCGGTTTGAGTATAGTATAATTTGTTGTTGAGTTTTTTATAAATTATAAACTATGAATTTTGTGTTATATATGAATAAATTATTAAATGATATCAAATAAAAATAAGTATCTTTTTTTTAAAACAGTAAAGTAAAGAAAAAAAATGTGGGGTTGTTAATTTATAATATAATACTTAAGATTTATTTAAAATAAAATAAAAATATATTGGGTTATTGGTTTGGTTTGGTTTAAAATTGAACTATTTGGGTTGAAAAAAATCATAACCAATTGGGTTAACTATAAGTGTGGTTCGGTTAGGATCTGTTTAAGTTTGATTGGGTCAGTTTGGTTGGTTTGGTTTGAGTTTTTTGCCCACCCCTAATTTATATATACTCCCTCTTCCTGATATCATCTTTGTAGCGTTAATAAAAATATCACATTTCTAATTGTTTCAAAATTCTAAACTTAAATCCTATACTCCTAAGTTAATTCTAAACTCTAGATTTTATGTGTCATAATTTTTATTTAAAAAACATAATATTTAGTGGTATTTAAAGAACAATTGAGTGAATATTTTTTGGACATAAATTTTCTGTATTTTGGTGAAGTTCCTTTGAAAAGAAATATTTTTTTTCTTTTTCTTTTTCTAGAGATAGATTTTGTAGGCTTTTAATGCAACTAGTAGATGATCCGCGCTACGCGCGGGTATTTCTTTAGTTATTGTTCTTTTTCATTATCACCAAAAATGCTTTTTAATGGTAGTATTAAATAAGTTATTCATTTTTCCCATAACCTGAGTTATTTTTCTGTGATATTATGTTTATATTTATATTTTAAAAATTGGAATGATATGTAATATTTTTTCAAGATTTGAGTTTTTTTTGAATTTTTTATTGAAATGGGTTGTAAAATTGTAACATTACTTCTTAACAATTTTTTTTTTATTGAAATGGGTTGTAAAATNTTGTTTTTCATTTAAGCTGTATGAGAAATTACTTTTTATTTTCCATATATTTATTTTTTGTAATTTTCTTAGCTAAGACTTATTTATATATCTAAATTTTTTTTTAGACCCGCAAAGTATTGTTGGAAATTTTGTTAAATTCCTCATATAAAATTTTAATTGAA
>OVBE01009587.1:0-15896 GCA_900406425.1 Iberis pinnata | reverse complement strand
CATAACATATATCTTCTCTTATTAACTTTAAATTTTGTAAGAATAACATTTGAATACCTATTTTGTTAACTATTTTTTCGTATATCATTTGAAAAGGTAATATGAAAACTGGCCAATGAACAGCTGAGGCGGAGATACTAAACACGATGCAACATGCACCGGTCGATATTGTTACACAACTCAATTCATTCAATCTGAGCCGATGTTTCCTTTCGGGTTCCTTTTCCTAGGAAACTGATTTTTTTTTAAACATAATACTGTCAACCCCCCACTTCTATTTCTAAACCTAATCCGCCATCTCCATCTTCTTAATTCTAAACCTAATCTGCAACAATCATTACATATTTCTCATATGGAGAAGTCGTGAATTTGGCTGCGAAGGTATCATGTTCATAGATCTCTCGAGAATTACTTTTATTCGCTGATTGAAATTGTTATTCTAACTTTTTTTGCGACTTAACATGTAGGACTAGCCCCGAGTACTCAGACGGATCAACCAATTTCGTAATATCATCAGCAAGAAGATTGGGTACTCTGACTAAACTGCTTTCCCCATGTAGAGATTGCCGATATTTATGCCATCAAAAATTAGAAAACATAGTTGATCATCTATTAATTAGGGGTATGGATACGAAGTATAAGTTTATCAGGGAAAAATTATGCAAGATTTTAATTACCAATTGTTCCATCAGCCAGCTTAAGTGAATACGTTTCTTTTAATTACCTTGTTTCAATATGTTTAATCTGTTGGTTTCAGAGCATCTTATTACCTTTTATGTATTCATTTCAGTTTCACTTTAGAGAACAACAACAAGCAGACTGTAATCAAAGCCTGCTTGCTTGCTAAGGCATGTGTGCATACACAATCGCGCAAATTTGAAATGATTGATAATCTCTGCAAGCTCGTCTCTAAGGAAGATGAAGGTATTTTAAGGTAAAGTTCCTTGACTATTGTATTGTATTTTTAGTTTATGGTACAGTCACAGTCTTGTAATCATATGACATTACCATAACTAGAAATTTATTTATTTCTTTGTTACAGGGAGCTCTTTATTGACTTCTACTTAAGGTCAGGGAATAGAAAACCAAAGCAGATTATCATTTTCAGGTAATACTTTATCATACCAAATCAAAAGTGCTACTTTCTCCGTTTCGTTTTAGCATTATACAATTTATTAACTCATTGTTGTCTATACTTATGGAAATATTGTCTTCGACAATGGTTGCTTTTCTTGCTATATGCAGACAATATTGGCTGATAGATAGCAACCGGATTGCGACAAAAATTAAGAGTACATCAAACTGTCATCACGTCATTCACATCAACGATGTATGGTAGTTTAATTTTTGTAATATTATATTTAGATGTAGTTGTGAAAACAAGTTTTTGTACATTTTCATTTTTCATGTTGTGGATGATTGGCCAGGATTGCCTCGAGGTGTGCAATTTGATACATCTGATCCAGAGATCATATGGCATTTACTAGCAAAAGCTGGTTTATCAGGCTTAAGCCCCCACCCGTTTATAGTACCAAACCCAAAGTACTACTTCATCCGTTTCGTTTTAGCATTATACAATTTATTAACTCATTGTTGTTAATATGGCATGTAGGGATGGTGTGAGTGAATCTCAGTTCAATCAAGTTCTTAACATTGAACTAGATCAGATTATGTAGGTAAGAATTTTTGTTCTGGAGCTTTCAATGGTTAATTTCTTTAACATGGCTGGAACCCTAAACTTACTGTGATTATTGCACAAAAAATCATCACACCAAGTTCTTTCAGACATAGAGTTTAATCAGGGAGCGACTCAAAGCCTGCTTACTTGCCCATGTAAGAAAGTACAAATTCAGACATTTTACGCACGTGAATATTATGTGGTATTATTAAAGATCTTTGCTTATTTTTGGTGTTTGTAGGTCTGTCGAATAGCTGATACGCAGCGATACACCAAAAGGCTCAATGAAAGGCATGTCAAGATACTGGAGAAAGTGAAGACTCTGATGATTGTAGTATATATGTTAGGAATGATTGTGAAGGTTTATTGGTGATGTTTGATAGGTTTTATGGTTTTTGTTGGTTGATTCCTTACATTATGGAAATGCTACTCTTTTGTAAACATGGAAATTTTTTATGGATATATTAAAATTATTTAATTTTTATTTGAAAAACAAATAAAAAATGTATTATAATTGCAAAAGAAATTCAATTTNAATTGTCGGGTAATTACAACACAATTATAACACAAATAGTTTGCTATCTTTGTAAAACAAACTGCTATAGATACAATCCAATTATAATACAAACCCAACGCTATTATTAAAAACTTTTAATAACACAAATAGTTTGCTATCATTGTAAAAAAAACTGCTATAGATGCAATCCAATTATAATACAAACCTAACGCTATTGAATATAAAAAACTAAATCTATTATTAAAAACCTTTAATAACAAATATACGCCGCTATTATAAAAATAAACAATTGCATCTTGAACAACGCTATCGTAAATTCGATAATTATAGCATACATTAAATCCGTTATCTAAAGTGTCCGACCTTTAATGACGGGCGCTATCATAGCGTTTAATAAACCGCTATGGTATCCTACGATAGCGTTTTTCGAACGCTAAGGAAAGCCATATTTCTTGTAGTGGGAATAGGTTCTCATGTAGTTCTAGTCCATGCTTTTTGGACTAGATAGGACTAGGTGGGATTCGATTTCTAATGGTGGTTGGGGTGAAATCAAATGAAAGGGTATTGGTAGTTGGTAAAAAAAGAGAAATGTTAAGAAAGAACCTTAGGAGATGAGATGAAAAAGAATCAGAACATGCTAGTAGAAATTTTGGGGAACCAATGGTATGAAAAAGAAATATGGCTAATGCAAAGTTAGAAAAGATATGTGACCATGATTTCAAAAGGGTAAAACCCAAAAGATAGTGCAAGTGAAAAGGTCAAGAGCCATTAACTGTTTAAGTAAGTAAGTTCCTGAAACAGCTAGCAGCATCTAAGAACGAAGTCTCTCCTAAGGATAACAAGGAAAAAGATGAAAAATGGGAATGTGAATGGGTATGATCACTTTGAATTTCAAAAGGGTAGAACTAGAACGTATCACAAGGTAGAATTAGGAAACTTAGGTTTTATTAGCATTGGGTAGATGGGGTTCTATTTCTATATGCATCTAAGTGTTCTTACCTTTAGCCTTCTGCTAAAGCTCATTCCCTTTTTGAGAGAACCCTTGTTCTGAATTACTAACCACTGCATGAAGGGGTCATCTTTACCCCTTAACATGTCATTGACCAAATGAGTTCATTGAAGGCACATGACTTGATTCATGGTTCCTGATTAATGAATGTTAAAGGAACAAACGAATTTGAATGCATTGTGGAAGTTAGAATTGGTCTGTGATGAATTGTGATGAGTATGGCCAAAGTTTTTAAGTAGGATGAACTTAGGACTGCATTCTAGAACTAGTAACCAGGACATTAATATTACCTGTGTTTGCAGCATGTTTTGGTTATGAGTTCCCGCTTTCAAACCTCGCTCTCAGACTTCTGAATTACTTGCTTAAGGGCAAGCAAGGATTTAGTTTGGGGGAGTTGATGACTATGAATTTTCATGTATTTTACTTATCATTTAGCATCAATTATGAGGTCTTTAGGCGTGCATACATCACATTTATAGTTAATTTTAGTGCATTTGTGATTTTAGGACTTTTGCATTAGAATTTGCATATGCACGCATTTTGGAGATTTTTCAGGACTTTCATAAGTTTTCGGGAAGGATTTGTGAGATTTCAGAAAATCCGCACTTAACATAGAATGGAGCAGCACTTAGTGTGGAATGGACTGGCACCAAAACTGGATTTATCTCCTCTCTGCCTGGATCGATCTCTATCTCTGCTCAGATCGATCTCACTATCTCTCTACCTCACTCTGATCGATCTCACTGCCTCCCAGAGATCGATATCACCCTTCGTCTGAATCGATCTCACCGGGCTTCACACTGCAACATCTGGATCGATCTTAGTTCACTCCTGGATCAATCCAGATCGATCTGCAATATCATATTGATCCCGTCACACTCCAGATTGATCTCACACTCACCTAGATCGATCTCTCTCTATCTCTCTCGGGACAACTCGTGAGTTTCTGAAGAAGCAAAGGAAGTGCATGGAATTAAAGCAAGGCTAAGAAGGAAGCAAGAATGGATCGATCTCAGGTCAAGCATGCCTAGATCGATCCCACTCTCAAACGCGTCTCACCTCAGATCGATCTTGACTCTTACATCCAAGCTTTCAACACTTCAGATCGATCACGCACTAACTCAAGCTCCGACCCGACCAACTCAATTTTGGATAGCACCTGAACCAAGGCCTAAGATCCAAGACAATGATTAGATTTTGTCTTTAGTGCGAATTAGGGCTTTTCTCTGAACACTATAAAAGCCCTAATTCGCCTCCTTTTGCACAAGCTTAGTTTTCCTTTCCTTTTTAGGTTTTAGTCTTAGGTTTTCATTTTCTTTGTTGTTCTTCATGTTCTTGGTGTAAAAACCAGATTTCTTTTAAGTTTTAAGTTAATCTTCTGTTTTTCCTTTACTTTCTTGCTTAGCTTTAGGTTGCTGTTTAGTTGGTGCATATTGAATTTCATTTTAAGCTTTTAATCTCCTGTTTTAAGTTTGTACTTCATCTATGTTTTACTGTTTCATTGCTGTTCTTAGTTTATGGGTTTGTGTTCTTGCTGTTCTTCATCTGTTTAGCTTTGAAGTTATTATTTCTATTTTCTCAGTTTTAGTTTCCATGAGTAGTGAGTAGTCCATCAAGTTCCTGAGGATGGGGTAGACTAGGGTTGATGTTCTAGGTTCACCTTAATACCTAAGTTGTTTGTCATTGAATCCCTTCTGTTTCACCTGCTCGTAATGCTGATTTGTATTTCATCCTGGGAAGGACTAAAAACCCGCCTTTAGCCTCTTCAACACCTGACGGTGATTCATTCAAGATGTCCAGAACTAGGTGATTTCAGAGATTCATTTTCCCTTCTAAGGGATTAGTTGTTTGGAAAACTTATTGACTATAGTAGCTTGTTGTTCATGCCTGCTTAGTAGTTACTGTCTATGACGGGAGTTGAGTCTGTGATTGCTTTGCTTGAAATTCATTGCTAAGGGATTGGAATTGATTGCTTATGTTTCTACTGTCTAGGGGTTAGCTCATTTTATGAGGTATGTTAGGTACTCAGGTAGTCCAGGATGGATCCTTAGTCAATTACCCTTGTCCTCAGGAACTGCTTCACATTGTTTACATCTTTTACTCTCTTTGCTTTTACTTTGTTTTTACATCTTAGTCTTTATTGCTTCTTTTTATGTTTATGCACCTTACTTCCAGTATGTTCCCTGGACTTAGGACCTTTTAGCAAAACCACCCCTTTGAATACTTAGCTTGACTTTAAAGCATCTATTGCATTCCAGATTGTTAGTGCATTCCCATTTGGGTTGATAACCCATCTATACTACAATGATGGGGAATTGATACCCTTAAGGACGAAAAATCCTACTATCACTTGCACAAAAGGTCATCATCGTAAACCTTAAAACCTTCTGATTGTTGCATATTAAATTTCTTATTTTAAATCTCTGTGAAGAAATGTTGTCTTCACATCCATTTGTTCAAGTCCTAAGTTCATACTTGATGTTAAGCCAAGCATAACATTTATTTAATTAATCTTGAAAATTGGAGCAAAGATCACATAAAAGTTGATTCCTTTATTCTGTTGGAATCCTTTCACTACTAATCGAGCTTTGTGTTTCACCACTTGTTTGTTTCCATCCTTCTTTAACTTGAATATCCATTTGTATTTCAATGTCTTCTTCCCTTTAGGAAGTTTCATAATCTCATAAGTTTGATTTTTCTATAGAGATTCTAATTCTTCCTACATTTCAACTAGCCATATATCTTTATCCTTATGAGATATGGCTTCTTGGAAACTCTCTGGTTCTCCATCTTCAGTCAGCAATAGGTATTCAGATGATAAATACCTTCTTGATGGTATATGGCCTCGTTCAGATTTACGAACAAGTTTGTACTATCCGAGAAGAACTACCATCATCTATGTCTTGTGATGGTCTTGGTGAGGGGGGGGGGAGTGTGGCTCCTCTTCCTCTGCACTATGTCATGTCTCCTCATCTTTTGTTGAAAATTCTTCAAGCATTTGATCATTTTTTCTCCTGAAAAACTCTAGTGCTTCATCTAAAACTTGAGCACCTCTATTTGACTTATGAGACACTGTGGGCTTTTTAATGTCTTCTATTATAAAAAATTCTGGGAATACCACGTCTCTACTTATGATCACCTTCTTCTCCTTAGGATCCCATAATCTGAACCCAAACTCTTCATTTCCATAACCAACGATAATGCACGGAATGGTTCTTGCATCGAGCTTCTGTCTGAGCTCCTTAGATACATGTGTATATGCTACATATTGAAATACTATAAGATGTTAGTATGTAGGATCCTTACCCATCCATATTCTTTCTGTAACTTCAAAATTAAGGGTAACGGAAGGTGATCAGTTGAGAAGATAACATGCGGTGTTGACTGCTTCTCCCCAAAATTGCTTTGGAAGCTTAGTCAGATTAAGCATACTTTGGACTCTTACCATTGTGCTGAGGGATGTGTGGTATTGACTGCTCATGCAGAATGCCATATTCTTTGCAATATGCATCAAACATCTTAGAAGTATATTCGCCTTCGTTGTTAGATCGGAGACACTTTAGTTTCTTTCATGTTTTACTTGAAGAACTCGTACACCTCATTCTTTGTCTTCAGGAAATATACCCACACGTTTCGAGAAGCATGTCAATGAACTTCAGAAAGTATCTACTTCCGCCGTTAGTTTCAACCTCCACAAGACTGCAAACATCAGACTGTATCACACTTAAAACTATGATATCTTCGTTGACGTGGAATTAAATGAGACTCTATGTTGCTTACCAAATAGACAATGATTTCAAGAACCCATTATGGTGTTCTTTTCAACATTGATAAGCTTCTTATTCATCAGGATAATCAACCCTTTCTCACAAATGTGGTCGAGTCTCTTGTGCCATAGATCTTGAGAGGCCTCCTCTGCAATATTAATGCTATATATGCTAATCTTCACATGAGTCTTGTATAGCATACCACAAGTATGTCCTCAAGCGATTATCATAACACCTTTTGAGAACTTCCATGTGACTTTACTAAACTGATTTTCATACCCTTGATTGTCAAGGGATACAACCAACAGTAGATTAAGCCTAAGATCTGTCATGTGTTTGACATCCTTCAATGTTATTGAACTTCCAATACACGTCTCTACTTGGACATCACCAATTTCTACTATATTAGAGGAACTGGAATTATCCATCTTCACTACTCCAAAGTCTCCAGCTTTGTATGTGGTGAAGTAGTCTTTGTGGTGAGTTACATGGTAGGATGCTACAATATTTACCACCCATATTGTGTCTTCTCTTGAGATTTTAAGGCATGTCTCTTAAAAGATATTACACAACGTTACATCACCTAAGACCATGATTAATGTTTCTCCACCCTTATTCTTTGGTCGATACTTGCCCTGAGCTTGCTCCTCTAACCATTTGAATCAGTTCTTCTTCATATGACCCTCTTTACCACAATGATTGAAACTATAAGTGGGTTTCCTGCCATTTGATGATCTCCCCTGACTTTTGCCTCTATTTTGCCATCTTGTCTATTACTTTGTTGTGATCTTCCTTGATTTTTCGTCACAAGGGCATGAGTTTGGTCTATGCCCATGTCCTTCCTTCTTGATTCTTCATTGGAGAGTGCATCCTTGACCATAATTGATATCACTCGGATTTAATACGTTTTTGTGGGTATTTATACCTATTATTTAGTGTTATCCGAGTGTTTTCCTTGTGTTTTTAGCATGTTTTCAGGAAATTTGGTGTTTGGGACGTTCTGGAGCAAAAAGGACGACTTTTGGAAGAATTCAAGTGCGAAATGAAGAATGATCTCTGACAAGGACAGATCGATCGATCCAAAGCACTTGGATTTTTGCGAAAGTTCAGATCGATTGATCCATTATGTCGAGTAGAATAAGAATCAAACTAAAAGACGTATTTGACCTCATGATCTATCATTAGTTTTTTATCATTTAGACTTTATTTTCATTTTTTTAAAACTACAAAAAACCCTTTTGCCTTAGGCTTAAGAGAGAGATAAGTTTTATTAAGCTCTAGAACAAGTTTTATCGCTAAGTTCCAGAGAGAAGAGATTTACATCTGTATTTGAGAGGATTTCTGAACTCTGATTTCTTTATATACAATTTGGCTTTTTAATTCTTCTATCTTTACTCAATCTATGATTTATGTTCTTGCAATCATGTATGCGTAGTCTCTCTGATAGGTTTTAGGTTTTTCCTAGAGGAAACCAGGTTAATCTTTAGGGTTTGATAGAATGGATTGAAACTTATTAGATTATCAGTCTAGATTCGTTCTTAGTGCATGAATTAGAGTAGCTAACTAGTTCATTGATCATAGAATTATAAACTCAAAGGGATTTGGTTTAGAAGTCTGATCTAATCAAGATGAATAAGTGCCTTTGCTTGCAGGAGTATTGTCTTAGGGGTTTATGAACTTATCGAATCTGAACTGAAATGCATGATCGAATTATCTAAATACGTGGGAGTTTGTATTTAGTAATTCGAGAATAGGGTCTAATACTTCGGGAGAAGATTAGTCTATTGTTGTGTTTCAAGTTGAGAATTATTTTCAGTATTCAATCATGCATGTTAACCTTGACCTTTAACTTGAATACATGCGGAATTCTATATTGCCTAACGTTTTCTTTAGTCGTTTTACAATCGTTTTTATTTTATAGTTGTTTTCATTTCTTGGTTACAATCATCATTGTTAATATGTTCTTAGCTTAAATTGATTTTAAACTGAGAGTCGTGCTTTTCCGGTCTCTGTGGATTCGATCCCTTTTATACTACTGCGTTTGTTGTGCACTTGCAGTGAATATATATAGGTTAAAACCTGAGTGTATCAATTTTATGGTGCCGTTGCCGGGGACAAATAGTGCCTCTTAAGTTTTCTTTAGAGTTTAGACTAGGATATTTTGCTTTTACAGTACTAATCGCGTTTCTCTATTCTTGATTTTCTTTTTTTTATAGGTTGATGATCCAGAGATCTAACAAGTCAAAGGAATTACTCAGCCCTGGTAACAAGGAACTCTTGGATCTATAACGCTCAATAAGGAAGGCGAGAAGGAACTCTCAATCTTCCAACACGATGGTGATAACCTCATTCCTAATCCGTTTTTTTTCAAAGATCCAAACGACCCCCCTCTAGTTTGTCGGATACCAGTTGATGAAACATGGTTAAACAACAACCCACCTTCACCTCCTGAGATAGACAATGCAATTATCAATCTGTTAGGAGGAGGAGAATGAGGCAATCAAGTGCCACATGGAGTTTAAAGAGGTGGTAATGGTAATCAGATGGAACCTGCAGTCATTTTGCTAGATGACCCATTTGAACATGCTTTCAATCACCCACCTCAACAAGACAAGGTTCTCGTTGGAGACTTCAACAACCTTAAAGATTTCCTCACTAATAGGAATGATTTACATCCTCATCAACCTCAAAGACATGATTATAATTTTCCGTTCCAGCTCATTCAGCTCATACGTCAGATTCAATTCCGTGGTCTTCCTACTAAGCACCCCATGGATCACATAGACAGCTTTGAGGACATATGCAGCACTGTCTAGCTTGATGGAGTCTCTCGAGAATTTATGAATTGTAAGCTCTTTAATCATTCTCTAGAAGATAAAGCTCTAAGGTGGCTAAAGTCCTTACCACCTAACTCCATAGAAACTTGGGATGAGTGTAAATCCAAGTTCTTGCATCAGTTCTACACTCCTACTAGGACTAATAAACTGAGAAACCAGATTTCTCAGTTTCTTCAAGGTCCCTCAGAGTCTTTCTATGAAGCTTGGGATAGATTCAAGGAGTATCTTCGGGATTGTCCTCACCATGGATTTTTCGAACTGAATCTTCTGAACACCTTTTACAGAGGTATTGAGCATCAATATCGGCTTTCTTTGGATATAGCTAGTAATGGAGATTTTATGACCAAGCGAGTATATGAAGCATATAAACATATAGACAACTTAGCTGCTAGTAGCAGCAATCATTGCCCACATTTGGATAAAAGGGGAGTATCATCTGACTCATAATCCTCAGAACTGGCTAAAGTGAAGATGCTTCTTACTCAACTTCTCAATAATCAGAATCAGAAACATTCTGAAGACGTAGAGAAGATTGAAGTGGATTGTTTTTCTCTTCAAACTCCTCAGGTTGTAGAAGAAGAAGTGAGCTACATCAATAGCTAAGGTCAGAGAGTGTTCAACCAAAGATATAATCAAGGGTTCAACAAAGGTTTTGTCCATAAGGCTTTTGTGAAAAACGCTGGAGGGAATGGTTTTCAAGGAAACCGGAATATGAGCTTTGTTCAAAACTACAATTTATGCGGCTTTCAACAACAATCTCATCAAGAGGATAAGATGGAAGCTATGCTAAAAAGGATACTAGAAGGTCAGCAACAGACCGAGAGAAATTTGAATGTGAAGATGGATATCATATATGGTTATTTGAATCAAAAGTTCGAAAGCTTGTCTTCTCATATCAAGCATTTGGATACTCAAGTGGTTCAAACCCCTGAAGCTATGAAGAGACCACCAAGTTTTCTTATGAACAATTCGATCATGCATTAAAATCAGATTCAATTGTTCATAAGCATTTAAAACAATACTCTCGCAAGTAAAAACACTTATTCATCTAGATTAGGTCAGGTTTCTAAATCAAATCTCTTTGTATATATCAACCTATAATCATGAACTAGGTAATCAAGCTGATTCATGCATTGAGAACAAATTTAGACAAAGAAACTAACAAATTCAATCCTACAAAGTTAAACCTAACATTCAAACCTGGTTTCCCTAGGAAACCCTAAAACCTAACTATGGAACTACTCAGACATTGCAAAGCATAAACAATACAAAATCAGAGAACACATAATTAAAATAAGTATAAAAGATAAAATAGGGTTCAGAAATCTTCTCCACAAAGGTTCAAGATTCGTCTCCTAGTAAAACTTAGAATAAAAATAAAGCTTAGGTCTAAAGACCGAAAACACATTGTATTTATAGGCTAAAAAAGTAAAATAATAAAATATGGAAAACTTGATAGGCTTGAGGACTTGATTTGCAAATTGGAAAACTTCTTCTCCTTCTCGAAACATCTGCCCGATCGAGCAATTGTTTGCCCGATTGGGCACTTCACATTTTTTCTCGACTCTTCTCTTTTGCTCGATCGATCTCATTCTTTGGATTTTTCCACGAACATCTGCTCGATCGGGCATATCACCTGCCCGATCGAGCACTTTTGTCTGCAACTTCTAATTCTTCTGAAACTTCCTAAAATGCATCATTTTTGCTCCGATTCGACCCGAACATCTAGAATACTGAAATTTTACCTAATATACAATGAAAACACTCGGAATAATGAAAAATATCAAACATAAATGCCCACTATTATGCATTCAAAATGAGTAATATCAATGTCTGATTCAAGTTCCAAGGAGGAATATGTGAATGTTGTTATGTTGAGAAGTGGAAAGTCTCTGGTTGTGAAAGAGAAAGCTGATGAAGTTCTGGCCAAAGAAACTGAAAAACCTCTAGAAAAGGGGAATTTGGAAAAATCCGTAGAGGTTGAGATCGATTGATCCAAGCATGGATCGATCGATCCTATTAAGGCAGGGATTATCGTAAGTTCAGATCGATCGATCCCTATTGGATCAATCAATCCATCGATCTCATATTCGAAACCTTAGGAGATCGATCGATCCAAGCATGGATCGATCAATCCCACTCCCCAGAATGCTGAAACTCTAGTTCGAGTTTACAAATATAAGGTTCCATACCCAGTGCAACCGAAGAAGTCTAGAAAAAGATCTAGAAGATTCAAAGTGCAAGGAGATGATCCAAGAATTGACCGTTCAGTTACCATTCTCTAATGCTTGTCAAATGATTCCTTCTTTAAGAAAATATGTCAAGAACATTCTCACTAGCAAGATCAATTTAGAAGAGGGAGCAATGATAATCACAGAAGAATGTAACTCGATACTTCAGAACCGTATGCCTAAGAAACTTAGAGATCATGAAGTTTTGTTCTATCAGTAGAGATTGGTGATATTACATTCGCAAGATCTCTTTATGATTTGGGATCTAGTGTGAACCTTATGCCTCTTTTGTGGCTACAAGGTTGTGTATGACTGATATAAAAGGCACCAAGATATCACTCATTCTTGCTGATCGTTCTGTGAAGTATCCCGTCGGAGTTCTTGAGAACCTTCCTATGAAGATTGGGATAGCTTTTGTACCAACCGATTTTGTAGTTCTGGAGTTTGGAGAAGAACCAAAAGATCCACTCATATTGGGAAGACCCTTTTTGGCAACAGTTGGAGCTATTATTGATGTAAAGAAAGGCAAGATCGATCTTCATCTTGGTAATATGGTTATGAAATTCAATCTTCAAGATGTTTTGAAGAAACCAGCTCTAGATGCCAAATCCTTTTGGGTAGACACCATCAAAGAGGCTGTTAAGGGAGTTTCTGACAACTTCTTACTTGATGATCCTTTGGAAATTGCATTGACTAACGCTGCTGATGAGTCTTTTTCCCTTAGAGATGATGTTTCAGGTTATACCAGGATGTTAGACTCTTGTAGGAGTATTGAAAGGATGGCCAACCAAGTGGAATCGTTGGAGACAGCTGCCAAGTCTCCATCTAAACCGTACCCTGCGCCCCTTACTGATGAATGGAGCGAGCTGAAAGCTCCAAAACTGGAACTTAAACCTCTTTCAGCAGGGCTAAGGTACGCATTTCTACGTCTTAATTCTACTTATCCCGTGATAGTGAATGCTAATTTGAATAACATAGAGACCGCCTTACTTCTTTCTAAGCTAAGAAAGTATCGTAGAGCTCTAGGTTATACCTTAGATGATATCACGGGGATTTCACCAGATTTGTGCATGCATAGGATACATTTAGAAGATGAATCTAAGACTTATGTAGAACATCAAAGAATGTTGAATCTTAACTTGAAAGATGTTGTTAAGAAGGAGATAATGAAACTTCTAGATGCAGGTATTATTTATCTTATATCTGATAGTAGTTGGGTTAGTCATGTTCATGTAGTTCCTAATAAAGGGGGAATAACAGTGGTTAAGAACGAGAACGATGAGTTTATTCCAACCAGAACCATTACAGGTCATAGAATGTGTATAGACTATAGGAAATTGAATGATGCAACCCGCAAAGATCAATTTCCTTTCCTTTTATTGACCAGATGTTTTAGAGATTGGCTAATCACCCTTATTATTGTTTTTTAGACGGTTATTCAGGTTTTTTTTTTCAGATTCCGATTCACCCAGACGATCAGGAGAAGCCGACATTCACATGTCCTTTTGGTATTTACGCTTATCGCTAGATGCCTTTCAGATTGTGTAATGCTCCAGCAACTTTTCAGAGATGCATGATGTCTATCTTTACTGACCTTATTGAAGATATCATGGAAGTTTTCATGGATGATTTTTCTGTCTATGGTTCTTCTTTTGATGTGTGTCTTGCTAACCTGTGCAGGGTTCTTCAGAGGTGTGAAGAGAAGAATTTAGTGCTGAACTGGGAGAAGTGTCATTTCATGGTGACGAATGGGATTGTGTTAGGACACAAGATCTTTGACAAAGGGATTAAAGTTGATAAGGCTAAGATAGAGGTGATGACCAACTTGCAAGCTCCTAAATACGTTAAGGACGTCCTTAGCTTCTTAGGTCATGCAGGCTTCTATAGAAGATTCATTCAAGACTTCTTGAAGATTTCTAGACCTCTTACGAAGCTACTATGCAAGGATGTCAAATTTTAAAATGGGATGACGATTGCCAATCTGCTTTTTTATCAATCAAAGGAGCTTTGGTAAGTGCCCCTATTGTGCAACCACAAGATTGGGATTTACCCTTTGAAGTGATGTGTGATGCAAGTGATTTCGTTGTGGGAGTTTTTCTTGGACAGCGAAAGGATAAGAAGTTTCACATCATTTACTATGCCTCTAGGACTCTTGATATAGCTCAACGCAATTATGCAACAACTGAGAAAGAGCTCCTAGCGGTTGTCTTTGCCTTTGAGAAATTCAGATCCTATCTAGTAAGATCTAAAGTAGTAGTCCACACCGATCATGCGGCATTGCAGTATCTCTTTTCTAAAAAGGATGCTAAATCCAGATTATTACGTTGGATTTTGCTTTTGCAGGAATTCAATTTGGAGATTAAGGAGAAGAGAGGCATTGAGAAAGGAGTTGCATATCATCTTTCCCGACTTCAAGTCGAAGAAGACGTTCCTATAGATGATTATTTTCCAGAGGAACACATATGTGCAATAAGCACTATCGCGGATACGAATTTCTCCATCCCTAGACCCCATAAAACTGATTTGATTACTACATGGTTTAGAGATTTTGCTAACTACTTAGCTGCTGATGTTGTACCACAGGATTTCTCAGGATACTGCAAGAAGAAGTTCTTGAGGGATGTCAGACATTACTACTGGGATGAACCATATCTCTACAAGTTGTGTAAAGATGGTATGTTCCGGAGATATCTGCCTGGAGAGGAGATTCAGAATGTTCTGTATCATTGTCATGGTTCAGATTATGCTAGTCACTTCACCACATTCAAGACGGTTTCTAAGGTACTCCAAGCAGGCTTCTGGTGGCCAACCATGTTCAGGGATGCTCATGCATACATCTCTCGCTGCGATTCATGTCAGAGACAAGGGAACATTTCAGAGCGAAATGAGATGCCACAAAACTTCATCCTTGAAGTAAAGGTTTTTGATGTGTGGGGAAATGACTTTATGGGTCCTTTCCCTGTTTCTTATAATAACCTTTAAATTTTGGTTACTGATGATTATGTGTCTAAGTGGGTTGAAGCAATTTCCAGCCCCACGCGAAATTGGTACTAAAGATGTTCAAGTCTGTGATTTTCTTAGATTTGGTGTCCCTAGAGTTGTTATTAGTGATGGAGGTACTCATTTCATCTATAAGGTTTTTGATGGATTGCTTAGGAAACATGGGGTGAAGCATAAGGTTGCATCACCATATCACCCTCAGACAAGTGGATAAGTAGAGGTTTCTAACAGGGAAATCAAAGCTATTTTTCGGAAAATGGTAAATGGGTCTACGAAATACTGGTCTTTGAAGCTTGATGATGCTCTATGGGCATACAAAACTGCATTCAAGTTCCCTCTGGGTACCACACCTTTCAACCTTTTCTATGGTAAAGCATGTTACCTACCTTTAGAATTGGAGCACAAAGCTGCATCGACTATCAAATTTATGAAATTTGACATAAAGACCGCAACAGAAAGGCGTCTCATTCAATTGCATGAAATTGAAGAGATTCGTCACTTAGCTTACAAGAAAAGGACTAAGGCTGCACATGACAAGAAAATCATTCCACGAGACTTTCAACCAGGTGACCAGGTACTACTGTTTGATTCTTGATTGAAACTCTTCCCTAGAAAGTTGAAGTCTAGATGGTCTGGACCGTTTGTGATAAAAGAAGTGAAACTGTATAGTGCAGTTGTTCTAAATAATCGTCAAGGGAACGACTTTGTGGTGAATGGGTAGAGGCTTAAGCCTTATTTAGCCACCTCATATCTTTTGGAGGAATCTGAGATTTCTCTTGTTGATCCAACAACCGTTTAGGGGTAAGTACTGTAACACCCCCGAACCGGACTAGGAATTAGGAGTTAGACCTAGACGG
>OVBE01009586.1:0-15896 GCA_900406425.1 Iberis pinnata | reverse complement strand
CAAGAAAAGCTCGGATAACGTTGAATAGAAAGCATAAATGCTTACTATAAAGCGTTATAACCGAGTAATATCATAGGGATATCACCAGATTTGTGCATGCATACGATATATTTAGAAGATGAGTCTAAGACTTCTATAGAACATCAGAGGCGTTTGAATCCTTATCTAAAAGAAGCTGTTGAGAAAAAGATAATGAAAATAATAGATATAGGAATTATTAACCCTATTTCAGTTGAACTGGGTTAGTCATGTGCATGTAGTTCCTAAGAATTGAGGTATAACAATTGTTAAGAATGATAAAGATGAGTTGATTCCAACTAGAACTATTACAGGTCATAAAAAGTGCATTGATTATAGGTAGTTGAATGCTGCTACTCGCAAAGATAATTTTTCTTTACCTTTTATTAACCAGATTCTTGAGAGATTAGCTAACCACCCTTATTACTGTTTCTTAGATTGTTACTCAGATTTCTATACTTGGGATTTCTGAGATTTTTTGAGTTCTTGTGTGGTCCTTTTCAAACTTTTTTCTCTAGATTTGATCTTGCTTTACATGAGGACAAACAAAGATCTAAGTCTTGGGGAGTTGATATTAGTCGGTTTTAATGCATTTTAGTGGGCATTTATGTATGCTATTATGCATTATCCGAGCCTTTTACTTGCATTTTTGGCATATTTTCAGGTTTACAGGTGTTCAAGTCGATTGGACTTAAAGTGATGATTTTACGCATATGTGGACGAAATTAGCTAAGTGAAGAATGAGGAGGTCAATACAGAAAAATGAAGCCTCAGACAAGATTGATCGATCAGCCCACCTTTGGATTGACCGGTCCATATTTCTAGAAGAAATAAGAAGAAAACAGAAAGATCAGATAGATGGTCAACCTCTGGACCGATTGGTCCAGCCTGACCCGGAGGAGACAGATCGATCGGTCTGGCCACCAACTAATCGACCCATCCTATCTGCGAGAAATTTGAAGATTTTCCATATTTTGCAAAAGTGTCCTCAAACCTATCTTAGTATCCTTCTTTAGATTTTGTACTTTTTACATTATAAAAGCCTTGTGGCTTATGTTTTACTTTTTTTGTACGCTTTTACAATCTGAGTTTACAGAGTGACGAATTCCTAACCTTATATTTTGGAGAAGAATT
Source organism: Iberis pinnata (assembly GCA_900406425.1). NCBI lineage: Eukaryota > Viridiplantae > Streptophyta > Magnoliopsida > Brassicales > Brassicaceae > Iberis > Iberis pinnata. The sequence goes on along the minus strand of OVBE01009586.1, from coordinate 14,744 downwards.
ATGTACTATGATCTTTGCTTTAATAATATCTATTTTTATGTTAATGATTATGTGTTCTTATTTGATATTGTATTGTTCTTCCTCTGCAATATATGAGTATTTCCATAGTTAGGTTTTATATTTTCCCAGGAAAATCAGGTTTGATTATTAGGGTTATTCATAAATAGATTGAATTTGTTAGGTTATCAGTCTATATTTGATCTTAATGCATGAATCAGAGTTGCTAACTAGTTCAATGAAATTGAATTGATAAATACAAATACATTTGGTTTAGAGATCTGACATAATATAGATGAGTAAATGCATTTGATTGCGAGAGTATTTTCTTAGGGGTTCATGAACTTATCAACTCTGAACTTTAATTCATGTTTGAATTATCTAAATACAGCGAGAGCTATGGTCCCTCAAGAGAAGCCCTTTTGATGCTCGATATACCCCCAATTAAGGAACCAGTCTTTCTGCTCTTCATACTTTCAGATTAAGAACTAGACCCCGTACTCAGCAAACTCTCAAGAGAAGGATCAGATCATTTACTTGGATTCTCCAAGATCTAGGCAGATTCTAGGCTCGAAAAACCCTGAGGATAATCCTGCTTAAGACCTCGGCTCGGAGAACCCCCATCAATGGTCCCTTTAATCCCCTGAGTCGGCAAACGATTATTCTCAGACTCTTGAGATGATGATCCTCCATGACATATTTTGCTAGACCTTTGGGTTGACGAACCCCCACCAGTTCTAGCTCTCCTTTCCCTTGGAAAAAGCTAGACACCGCAACCTCGTTTGTATCCTTTGAAATTACCAACGATCCTTGCAGAAGGGTCTTGCCAACCATAAAAGGTTTTGAGCCGTCAGATTCAAAGTCGATGGTGCGGCGGACGGGAGGCGAAGACATGACCGACAGTGGTAAAGAAAATGAAAAGCAATAAAATATAGAGTGAGAGTAAAGAGAAAGAAGAGAAAAAATACCTTATCTTTGGATGTAGAATAAAGAAACACATGAGATAAAGGGTTTATAAAAATAAAAGCAATGGAAAATGAAGTGGCTCCGCGAGGCTAGAAAAAATACTCTTCGAGAACTGCACCTATGACGAAATTTCAAAGGTAATAAACCTACTAACATAGCGCATGAACAGGAAATCTATGAATGGTCTCAACATCCCCTACACCCCTGGTCACTTTTATTTGACGAGGTCACTTTAACACACAGCCTCGGACTGAGGGAGGGACATATTGTTGGGTATGAGTTTAACACCAATGAACAGGGTCCAGAAGATGCCAAACATAGTCAAAGTTCCATAGACCATGCACATCAAATAAGGGGACAACACCCATAAGGAGCCCAAAAGAAGCTAACCACCTCGGAGGAGTGCAATAATAGGTTATATCGTACTAGCCTAGGCGCTGAGCAAGATCTAGTCCATGTCGAGAAGACGTCGGTCTAACCACAAAATTCATATAGCTGCCAGAGAAGTGATGATTGTGAATAAAAGACATTATAACAAGAGATTTGAGACCTCAGTGTAAGAGGCTGACAATTATAGAGAAGTTTTAGAGAGAGAATCGAGATGGATACATAGAAAATATATCCGAACTTTGAGCTATTCTGACCTGTGGGAAACCTTACTTTTTTGTAAGGTAGTATAAAAATCCCTTTCAAATACAAATTCAAATGAGGGGATCTAGAACCTTTGATTCAACATGATACTAAAGAGGAGTTTATTGTTAGTGTCCGCTAGTGAATTTTTTTAATTGGGTTTGGTTTATTAGAATCAAATTTGAGCCTATTATAATTTATAAGATTTTAATTAGGTTTAGGATTGAGTGTGAGTGTATAAGGTATTATTAACCTAATCTTTTGACAAGAAAAATAGAGGCAAATTTTCGGATATAAGAAAAGAGAGAAAAAATGCTCTCTGTTTTTATCATGGTTTTCTAAAGATAACGTTTGGAGATTCAAAATTTTTTGTTTGTCACTCATTTGTCTTCAAAATCGACGGTGAAGATTGAGGTATAACAGTTGGTTTGTGAGATAATTGAGTTTTAGTGTGGTTGTTAGTTGTAGTGACAATTTTAGATTTTAGCATAAGATATATTGAGTGTTTAGGAAATGCAATAGTGATATCTTCTTCGAATGAACCAAAATATTGCAGAGGTGTTTCTAATTTGTTTAGGATTTTTATTGTGGAAATCTACTTTGGTGACCGAAATCATCATGAACTTAGGCCATTTAGTACTGCAAATTTTTAGGTTTTTGTACTGCTCTCTTTGTTGTATTTTCTTATGGTTGAACTTGCTCTTTGGAGTCTTAGTCTATGGGTTTTTCCTTTGGGGCAAGGAGGATGTGTTGTAACTCATATTCATTTACATAATGGATTTTTAAGTAGACTATGATCTTGTAATTTTTTACTTTTCATATCGAGAATATTTTCCGGGTAAAATAACTTTTCATCTCAAATACTTTTTGTTTTGATTCATTGTTTCCATCTTCTATATATTGTTCCTCACAGACAAACACTAGTATGAGAAATTCTATTATGTTGTGCCATAGTGCCTTGTTTCCCAATAAAGTTGTATCAGAGATTCGAGTTTGAAGAGCTTTGGTATAGGGATATCTTTGGATTCTCAATTTGGCTTGTGCGAATGATTGAAAATATGGGCAGAATTATAAACTTTGAATGATGATAATTTCATCTACGGAAAGGCAAGATGGAAGATTTTCTTTTTGTGAAGGAATTTCACGTTCTTTTTTTTTTCTAGAGACTAAACCTGATAATAAGCCGAAGATCAATATAAGTTGTTGCATCAACCAAGTGTGTGGTTTGATGAGGCAATGGATTGATGATAATATGTTACATCAAATTGAAAATGAGAATACTGCTCATTCTTTGTGGTTGAAGCTTACTTATCTATTTGCTCGGAAGCCCAAGAACAATATAAAAAAGTTTCTTGAGTTGATATATCAAGATGGGACTTAGATGACATGTCACTCGAATGAGTTTCAAGGATTGGTAAATAAACTTTCACACATAGAAATCAAATTTAGTGAAGAGGGTCATGGTCTATGGCTTCTTGGTACACTACCAGATTTTTCGAAGGTTTTAGGATGTCTCTTTGTAACTCCACATCGACGGTTTTTTCGATGGAATAAGTAAATAATAATGTGTTGAATGAGATAATAAGAAGGAAATTAAATGCTAGCTCCTCGTTTTTAGATGTTATGGGTACTCAGTCAAGGGGAAAAAACTCGATTAGAGAATCCAAGAATAACAAGAACATGAGCAGGAGCAAATCTAATTAATTTGTTTTTAATTTAGAGAGCTACTACTATCATAATAAAGGACACATGAAGAATGATTACTATAAAGTTTAAAAAGCACAAAAATCATTAAAGAATGCAAGAAGATCTTGAGATTACCATCCATGCTTAGTTTTTATTCTTCTTAAGAATGATGTCATTAATATCGCATGTCAAGACACTAGTCGAGTGATATTGAAGCTACTACTCGTGCATTATAAAAATGTGAAGATGGGTAATGATGGCGTTGTTCAAGTTATTGGCATTGGTGATATTTTCTGAAGGGTTTTAAGCATGTATGAGATGTTCGGTTGAACTTGATATATGAAAGAAGACTTTCACGTGAAAATTCCATTTTAATACACAAATTGTGTTCCAATTATCCTTTTAATATACGAACTATTTGAATACCCAACTTAATACACCAACTAAATTTTTTTGTCAAGATTAATACACAAACTATCAATATTTACCCATTTTACACGGACTCGGTTACTTGCCGTTTAAGGCACAATTAACTTTATTTTTATAACTAAAAAACATTTAAAAAATAAAAAAAAATCTAGAAAAATAAAAAAAAATCCATAAAAAATAAAAAAAATTCAAAGAAAATTATAAATTTTTTGAAAAACTTCGAAAAATTACAAAATAAATCAAGAAAAATATAATATTTGAAAAAATTACATTCTTAAATTTTTTAAAACTGAACAAAAACATAGAAATTTTTTTTAAAAATTAGTAAAAATTTCAAAAGATTCTTTAAAATTGATGATGATGGTTGAAAATATTATTAATCGTGAAGCATTTATTAAAAAAATTTGATGAAATATTACATCAGATATTTAGATACCATTAAAATAGAAATATATTTTTAACCAATTAAGGATTTAATCGACAATAAACTTCATTAGATTATTATTTAAAAAAAATTCAACATGATCTACTTGTGAAAAAGTAACAAAAATAATAACCAATTAGATATATATACACTTTGTAATTTCTAAGATTTTCTAAAAATAATTGAGTAAATTTTAAAGAACCTTTTGAATTTTTTACAAATTTTTATATGTTTTTTTATTTACATTTTAAAATAAAAATATGTTTTATATATTTCATTATTTATTTTGGAATTTTCGGAAAACTTTCTGAATTTTTATAATTTTTTATGAATTTCTTTGGAGTTTTTTGGATTTTTAAACAATTTTTAATATTTTTTAACTGAAAAACAAAAAAAGTTAACGGTGCCTTAAACAGCAAGTAACCGAACCCGTATAAAATGGGCAGATATTGATAGTTTGTGTATTAAACTGGACAAACAATTTAATTGGTGTATTAAGTTGGGTATTCGAATAGTTTGTGTATTAAAAGGGTAATTATTGGAACATAATTGGTGTATTAAAATGAAAATTTTCCTTTATTTTATAATGATTAGGTTTCTACAATTTATCCAGAGGGCATAAATAGAAAATTTTACGTGGTTCTATGGTTATAGCTCGAGGTGATAAGCCTTCATCTTTTTCTTGGATGTAAGATAGGGTATCTAATGACATTGTTAATTGTTTATAGAATGATGATGCCATGTAGTTTAGGAATAAGAGACTTAGTCACATGAGTGAGAAGAGATTGTATGTGTCGTCATATAAGGAGACTATTTTAGGTATCTCGGGTTTGCACTTGAAAAGTGTGCACAATTTTTTGAAGGAAAACAACACAAAGTCTCATTAAGGTCTTCTACACCTTATCGGAAACCTAATATACTTGATCTAGTCCATTCAGATGTGTATAGTCCAATGAAACTAAAATTTCTTGGTGGTGCATCATATATTGTCACATTCATCGATGATCACTATAGAAAGTTGTGGATTTACACCTTGAGGACGAATGATAAGATTTTTGGATATTTCAAGCATTTTTTGGCATTGGTTGAGAGAAAAAAGCGACAGATCGTTGAAGTGCATCCGTAGGAATAATGGTGCTTCTCGCAACCATATTTAAATGGGTTGGTTGAGAGTATGAACAAGAAAATTGCTGAGAGAGTTAAAAGTTTAATTAGCGCATATATTTTGGGGTGAGGCTTTGAGCTCAGTCGTCATTTGTTCAAATTTATCTCCAAATGCTAACACTGGAGGGTGATATTGTAGAGAAGGTTCGGACTGGTAAGTATATTTTTGGAAGATTTTGAAAACTACTCTATAAAACAAAGAATCTATGCATGATTATGAAGATATTTGTTTGTAGTTTTATAACTTATTCGTAATAATATAGGTTGTTTGGTAATAATTAATATCTTATAATGTTTTTAGGGTAATTTAGTAATTATATATAGAATAAAGTGTAGTTTTCAAAACAAATTAAAAATAGTCCATTTTTCAAAATTCAAGCTCATTTAAAGATATTTTTACAAAATTCTTCTATATTTTATAATGTCACTTTAAGATGTTTAAGTGTAAGGAATTTGGACACATTTCCAAATAAGAAAGGTCAAAGATTGAGCCCAAGTCGCGATAACGTGTGTTCATTGGCTATGGTCAAAATAAGTTTGGATACAGATTCTATATATAGAATGTAATGAAAGAAAAAATGCAGACCAAGGATATCTGATTTCAAGATTTTAACAATAAAAATATATATATATATATATATATATATATATAAATAAAAGCACGTAAGTGAATAACTAAAATTTCGTAATAGAAAAGTAAAAGATGGTTTTTAGTTAGATTAGCTTATTATCAGGAGTCATAATTGATAACTTTTGAAGATCTAATTATAATTCTAAAAATTTGCAACAAATAAATTTTCATATCATCGTGAAAAACAAAATTTTAATAAAAATTACCTTAAAATTTAGGATCAAAATATTATAATAATTTTTTAAATTGATTTTTCAATACATGCAAGAATATAGAGAACAAAAAATTGAAAACTTTGTAAACTCTACAATATAATTAATAATATAAAATTTAGAATAAAAAACTTACTATCTATTTTTCAACACATGAAAGCATAAAAAGCACTAAAACTGAAAAATATGAACCATACAATATAATACATTAAATTTATTAAATGTAGAATAATAATCTTACTGTGTATTTTTTAACTGATTTTTTTAACTTGTGTAAGAAAAAAATTGAAAAAATTTAATTTCCAAGTTATATAGTGGAGAAGGAAGAAATGATATTAATTTATAGGATAAAAAATATTTTATAAGATGTGAATTATTGGAAGTTATATCTAGAAAATTATAAATATAGGGAGTTACATATTTTTAGTTATTATGGTCTTTATTGAAAAGTAATGTACTTTAGTTCTGTAGAGTGGATGTCTTCTAATTATATATTACAAACTACTATTTTGATTTTGAATGTGAGTTAATTGTAGATAGATATAATTAAATTAAAAATTACAAGTATTATTTTTTAAAAATCTCAATTATGGATCCACCTTGATACAAGATGACATTTCCTCTACACAACAACATACTTGATGAATTTTTGGGTGATAACTTCTCTAATTTTAGGGTTTGTCTCATATTTGAGATGAACCTTGATATAATTGAGCGTGTTCATGTATAGCAAAAGAGTTGTGTTGTAGTTTTTTTTTTTTACTATGTCTATATTTTCTCATACAATTTTTTAAAATGATTAGAGTTAATTTTCAAAAAAAAAAAAAAAATATGGTAGTTTTTGAAATTGATGTATGAATATGGTACTTTTCAAAATCTCCCTTAATTTAATTAGGGAATTTTAAATTTCTATATCATACAGTAAAATTAGAATGTAATGGATATGAAGTGATGTAAATACAATTATTAGATAGTTTCTCCTCTTTATATTTTAAGGCGTATTATCAATCTAGATATGAAAGTAATTAAAAATTAGTATAAAGAATGAAGATCAATACTTATTACTATTATAAAACTAGAATAAAGTTTTTAATTAGATTCTATATAATTGAAACAATTTTAAATTATTTTTATAAAATTAATAAATTTAGGGAGTTATAATTTTTTAAAGTGAATATGAGATGATTATGTAGTAAATCATTAATCGTGGGAAAATGTGAAGGATTTAGTACAAGTTACTATTTTGATTCTAAATGTGGAAATTTCATGCGTTTAAATGTGAATTACTTTTCAAGGAAACTAATTTTTCTTAAAATATTTTTGTAAATTGGATACTTTTTTATTTATTTTGCAAAATATGTACTTTTGTTTTCTAATTTGGTAAATAGTTATTGTTGTTTTTTTATTTGATATTTTTGTTCATTCACATGAATCATTTATCATTCATACAAACACTTCACCATTCACACGAACAATTCATATTCATCATTCCCAAACAATTCACCATTAGCAGATAATTCTGTAATCATGTAATAAGTTAGCAGACAATGTAGCCAAATTCGCGAGAACCCAACATCAAGACTGTTGTTTTGTGGATTACTCTTCTCCTGGTTGAGTTACCAATTAAGAAATTTTTTCATAATAAAAAATATGTAGTTAAAAAAAACTATTCATCTTTCACGAAACCGAAAACATAAATTTAAAATCTTTTATAAAATATGGTTTTAGCAAATTTTATTTTTTAGTACTGTGTTACTCAAATTTCTACCTTTTTAATAGTGTTAAGAGGAAGAATATGCGGACCACTAAAGAGAAGTTGAAACCATATGTTTTTTATATGTTTTCTTCAAACTCGAAGCTTCCAAACTTTTTGTTTGTGACCTCTTTAATTGGAAGAATAATGTTCAATAGTAATTTTTACGACATATCCACAAATCATTGCATCATAATTGTAATCTCTTTTCTTATACTCGTGTAACGTAACCAAGTCTAAGCTAATATGCTGCAATAACTCTAAGATTTCTGTAGTGATAGATTTTAAAATTAGAACAAAAAAAGTTTCGGAAGCTATATATAAAGTTGATTCCACTATGGAAAACCTCAAAGTGTAAAATTGTCAGAGAACAAAGATATAACTTATCTTTAACTTTAAAGTAACGGTGTATACTGATGGTTAGGCACAAAATTGACGTACGTTATTAGAATTGTGTTCGTGAATAGAAATAAAGTTTATATTCCTTAAAACGAGATAACAAATCAACGGCTAAGGTGAAGAATATTTTCACAAGCCGTATATACCTTCCATAGTAACACATGAACCTTCGAAAATACTACAATTTGATGGATCTAATGGAGAACTGGAGAAAGTATGTGTTGCACGTGTAACAGCTTCTGAAACAAGTTGCTGGATTCCCCCCCCCCCTTTTTTATCATTTAAACAGTGAAAGTTTACCAAATGGACTACCAAAATCTGAAATACTTTGAAATGCATTTTTTTGCTCCAACACGATTCGAACACCTAGAATTATGAAAATATACTAAATGTGCAAGGAAAACACTCGGAATAATGCAAAATAATAGACATAAATGCCCACTATTATGCATTAAAACCGAGCAATATCTTTTACCACCTTAGACGAGTTCGAAGGAATGCATATCGTATATATTTTTGTATTCTCCTATAACATCTCTTATCTTGACATCCATTTTGATTTTTCGTAACCTCGTATTCGTCTCCTTTATAATTAGTAGAGCCTTGCATATTTTTCCCTTCCCGAAGAAGAAGTCAATGGAAAAATTTTCAATGCTGATGGATTACTCTAAGGAGCTAAACAAGTTATCTACAATGAAAGACAAAGGGAAGGTAAGTCAAATGGAGGGTGTCTCCACGGAAGATGAAGTTGATCTTCCTCACTTGGTGAAGAGGTCAAAGAAGAAGGCTTCGAAGTAGATAAGAAACCTCAAGAAATGCTCCATCTAAAAAGGTTCAAGATGAACCTCCTACTAGGGAGGTTAAAGTATACGAGGTGCTTATATGCATGGCTTCTGTCATAGTGGACCTCGAGGATGGGGAGATCGGTGTCTATCCTAAAGAGACCGAGGCCTCCTTAGTCGAAAAAGAGACAGTTGCGCCTCCAAAGAAGAACAAATATTTGAGAGTTAGATGCATGAGAACCAATACCTCAAATTTAGGTGCCCAGAAGATGACTAGGTGTTCTGGTTTACCGATCGAGGCATCCTGTTTATTACTGACAAGATGGCGTGTGCTGATAGGTTCAGAATTTTAATCATAAATCTACATTGTAGAGAACATATCTAAGTAGTATAGCTAGGGTCAAATTTCACAGAGACCACATAGTACGATTTTCAGTTTAATGTCGAATTTAGCTAAGACAGATAAAATAAGATGTTTGTCACTAAGATTAAGCAATAATAGTAAATTAAAATGGAAATAGATTAGATAATTAAAACATGAGGCATTAAGGAATTCTACAGGTATTCAAGTTTAAAGCCAAGGTTAACATACATGATTTTCTTTGAAAATAGTTATCGACATGAAATACATAAATAGACTAATACATAAATAGACTAATCTCCTCTTGGAGTATTAAACTCAATGTTCGAATTATAAGAAATAAACTCACGCATATCTAATAATTAAATCAATCCTTAAGTTCAGATTCAATATGTTCATAAGCATTCAAGTCAATACTCTAGCAAGGAAGAACACTTATTCCTCTAGACTAAGTCAGCTCTCTACACCAAATCTCTTTGCATTTATTAATCTAATTTCGATGAAATAGATGACCAATCTATTCAAGCGTTAAGAACAAATCTAGACTAAGAACCTAACAAAATTCAATCCATTATGTTAAAACCCTAACTATCAAACCTGGTTTTCCTGGAAAACCCCTACAACCTAACAAGGTGACTACTGAGACATAGAAAAGCAATAAAAAACACTATTGAAGAAAACATAGCAGAAATTAAAAGAATAAACCAAATTGTATAAAGTAAAAGCAGAGTTCAAAATTCTTCTCCAAATACAAGGTTGTAATCAATTTCTTTGTAAAAGTCCTGAAGAAAATAAAATAAGCGTGTGGTGTCAAGAAAATAAAACAAGCCTAGGGCTTTCATAGTCTAAGGAAAAAATAATTAAAATAAAGAAATTTGTAGATAAGCTTGAGGAGCATCATGTAATTTGACTTTTTCTCTCTTCTTTCTCAGGTGTAGGGATCGATCTCTTGTGAGTAAAATTCAGATTGATCGGTCTGCTTCCGGATCGATCGATCTTTTGATCCGTAAAGTTCTAGGGACTTTGGCCCGATCGAACTCAGGGGTGATCGATCTTTCTCATGGTCCGAAGCATGCCAATATGAGGGGATCCATCGATCTCCTCAGAGATCGATCTCTCCTTCTTTGCACTTGGTCACTTTACATATGAAAAGTCTTCGAATCCATCTTTTTGCTCTAATTCGACTCGAACACCTAAAATCTTGAAAATATGCTAAATATACAAGGAAAACACTCGGATAATGCAGAATAGCAAGTATAAATACTCACTATAAGGCATTAAAACCGAGTGATATCAACTCCCCAACTTAGATATTTTCTTGTCCTCAAGTAAAGCAAGACCAAATCTTGAGAAGAGGATTAAAAAGGACCACACAAGAAATCGTAGAATCTCGGAAACCCCAAAGTAAAGACATAAAAATCAAAAGACACTAATCCTAGACAACCACTGCAAATAGACTATTTACTTGTTCTTAACAATATGCTTCCTACTCTAAATGCCAAACCAATCAAACCATCAAATAATCTCAACTAGCTTATTATATTCAATTAAGTACAAATAAGTGCATTCTCTCCTATGAGGTATCGATCCATGTGCTCAAATACATTTTCTATGAAAGTGCCCACACCAAACAGAGAATCAATCGATTTCTGGTCATGACCTTTTCCCCTTTTCTCACTTCTTTTCCTTTTCTTTTCTTACTGCTTCTATTTTTATATTTTTTCTTCGAATTTATGCGCTTTTCTTTCTTTCTTTTTTTCTTTTTTATTTATTAGCAGCAGTTTTATGGGATGATGAAACAGACTTCGTGGTCTGCTGTTCAATCCCTCTTTTACCGTTTTTTGTTGAAGGGAAGGTGAGAAATGATCCAGATCATATTGAAAGAACTTTTCGGTTTTACAGAGAACTGAAGAGCAAGGTACCTAGATTTCAAAATATACCAACACCATAAGCAATAGAATTTAAGATCAAATTAAGTCATATCAAAATAGAGTTAGCATCAAATCATCAAGAATCCAAAAGATCAAAATTTTCAAAAGCATATCAATCAGCCAATTATGTTTCAGATCTATCACAACAGTTAAATCTAAGTCAGTAGTCAAATAGAAATTAATACTAAACTCACACTAGGTTAGTAATCATCCTAGATTCTTGTCGTAATTCCTCTGACTCGATTAGACTCGACTAAATCAAAATCAAATTTTGTTGAAAAAATTCAACAAAATGACGAAACATCCAAAACAACTCAAAACCTAGTTAGTAGATATATATCCTTCCTCAGACTTACTTCACACCGTCCCAATATGAAAATAAATCCAAGAGAAGGAATAAGACCTGACTAAAGAAAAATAACAAAACATGAGTTCAAAAGTGAATTTCGGAACATATCTGAGTAGGATATCGATCGATTTCTTTAGGGATTGATCAATCTCCATTTTCATGCACATGACCATTAATCAGGGATCAATCGATCTACGAATAGATTGCTCGATTTGAAACTCCGAGAAAATTCAGCACTTTTTTGAATCACATAGAATTCAAAGCTAAAAATCAATAATTTAGTAAACTAAAACCAAACTGACAAAAAACCGAAAACAACTAATCTAAAACACCAATTAGTGGGTTTCCTCCCACTTAGTGCTTGTTTAACATCAAGATATGCTCCATAACAAACTCCAAAATTTGCCATTTTCAGCTTCAGTTGCTTACTCATCATATGCTTAGCCACATTGTTTCCCTTATCTTTAAGCTCTAAGGTGAAAAAAGCTCTACCCTTTGAGAAATGCTTGAAGTACCTTTTCTTTTCACTTTATACTAAACTGCATCTCCATCTATGCCATGAGGAATCAAAGTCACTTGAGGAATTTTCTTGATCTTCTTTATGTTCGCCTTTTCTTTGCTTTTGATATTTGGGATTGCATTCCATGTTGAGACTCGAGATTCTCTATTCAAGGCTTCATTACCTTTGACCTTATCAGTTGGATCTATCTGAGATTCATGCTTCATCTTTCTTCTTTTACCACAGTGATTTGAGACATACCTTTTGGAGAGACTGTTGGGTAGAAAAATCTTTTCTTGGCGTTTTTGAGGGAGATATGCTTATTATGCATATCAACCAAAACTCCAACAGACGCTTAAAAAGGTATTCCTACAACTATTGATTTATTTGAATTCTCATTCATCTCCAAGATATGAAAATCAACAGGAACAAGACAATCTCCAACTTGTACCCCCATATAAGAGATGAATCCATTCGAGATTACAGTGGAATCATTAGCAAGCTTAAAGGATATCTTATAGTGTTTAATACATGAAATTCCCAATTTCTCTAAAACAACCTTTGACTAGACACTCACATTAGCACATGTATCGCATTATGAGTTCTTGAATTCTACCTCATTGATTAAACAAGGAACCACGAACTCTCCAGGATCTTGCACTTTATAAAGCCTTCTAAGTTGATTTGGTTTCCGACCTATCAACCTTTCATCCTTAAATTCTAGCATGGGCCTCTCAGGTTCAATTGGGTAGGGAACCTTGGGTTTATATACCCGTTTTGGAACTATTGCAGTATGGGAAGGGGGATCGATCAATCTCTTGGCTCTTCGAATGTGACAACATCAAATCGATCGATCTAAGGGAGTTTAATCAATCTCTTTCATCGGGTACCCCTGTTTTACTAGGATCAATCGATCCAGAATCAAGGACCGATCGATCTGAAGTGTCTGGAATTTTTCGTAACATAGGATCAATCGATCCCTTAGGAGATCGATTAATCTCTTCTTCTGAAATTTTTTGGACTTCTCCATATCTGTATTTTGTGCATCTTGATCTTCAAAACCTGCAATATTTTCATCAACAGCTAATGCTTTTTCCACTTCATCAACATAAACCAATCAACAACTATAAACTTACAATATCCCTTTGGATTGTCTTCAACTTTCCCAGGGAAAACACCATTTTGTCTCTTTACAGATTCTAGAGTTTGAGCTACTTGCAGATCGAGCTTCTTCACATGAGTAGACAATGACTCAATTTTGTAAAGTCATTGTACATGCTGTCTATCTTGATATTGATGTTCCTTTCATATTGTTGCTGACCTTCTAAGATTTTTTTTCATCAATTACATCTTGTTGTCTTGTTGAGGTGGAGCTATTTGTCATGCTGGCTGAGATGGCTATTGAAAGCCGTCTGAATTGGAATTATGCACAATGTTCTTATTCTGGTTCCCTTGAAAACCACTTCCACATGTATTCTGACCAAAAGACTGTCCATAATTATGCACAAAGGAATTCTGTTGAGGGGGTACACTTGATCTTGGGGATTTGCCACATCGATGCTTCTCCAAGAAAGATTAGACTAACTGAAACCTAGATTGAAGCCTTGATTAAATATTCTCTGACATTGGGTATTGACATAGCTCACTTCTTTTGCAGGTTCAGGCTTTTGGAGAGCAAAGAAATCTGCTTCAATCTTCTCTACATCTTCAGCAAAACTGACATGTTTCTGGTTTACTTTAATCTCTGCAAGTTCAGAAGTTTCTGAACCAAATTATCTTCGTCTTTTATCATAATTAGGACAGTGATTGGTGTTACTTGCAGTGAGATTGTCAATTAGCTGATATGCTTCATGTACATGCTTAATCATGAAGTCACCATTGCTGGATGTATCCAGAGAGAGCTGATACTTCTGATCGATACCTTTGTAAAAGGTGTTGAGGATATTTAAATCAAAGAAGCCATGATGTGGACAATCGCGATGATACTCCTTGAATCTGTCCAATGCTTTGAAGAAGGATTCTACAAGACCTTGCTAAAACAGAGATATTTTTGCTTCGAAGATTATTGGTCCTTGTAGTGGCTTAAGAACTTAGATTTGCAGTCATCTCAAGTCTCAATAGAGATGACTGGAAGCGTTTTTAACCATCTGAGAGCCTTTCCGACAAGAGAATGACTGAAGAGCTTGCAATACATGAAATCATTAGAGACTCCATTGAGTTGAACAACGATGCAATTTTCTTCAAAACTACAAATGTGATCCACATGATGCTCGTTCGCTAAACCATGAAATTGATTCTGTCTAATAAACTGAACGAGCTGGAACAAAAACTGATAGTCTTGACGTTGAGGCGGACGAGGTTGAAGGGCATTCATATCAACAAGGAAAGCTTCAGGGTTGTTGAAGTCTCCAACTAGAACCCTATTTTGAGTTGGGTGATTGTTGTCAAGTCCTTGTGGATCTCCTATGAGGATGTAGTTGATAACACTTGAATTTCATGGTTTGTACATAACATTTCTTATCATTTTTTAG
>OVBE01009584.1:0-15896 GCA_900406425.1 Iberis pinnata | reverse complement strand
GTTCTTGGGCCTAGTCATGGTTTGACTTTTAGGGGCTGCTAAGCCCAGGCCCAACAGATACCGTACACTATTTTCATAAATGTTCCCTTATACATATATATATATATATATATATATATTCCAAAATCATAAATACGAAAATATATAAAAAAACATGATTCTAAATATAATAAAATTTTAAAATTACACAAAACGTTATATAGAGAAGAGTAATCAACAAAAATAAAATTTTACTAGTGAAATATAGCTCTCTTAACACTTTTTACTGCAAAATCATTCATTAAGCTCACGCAATCGAATTTTAAACTATAGATGTCTCATTGAGAGAAACACAAATTTTCAATGGATATATACTTTGTAAACAATATATTGTCTATCACCAATTATAAATTCAAGCCTTTTCAATAATATGAACATATAATATGTTTCATACTCAATAAAATGTCTCTGCTAATATTCCATTTCTCTAAATGATAACTTTGATTAATATAGTTAGAGAATTTTCAATTATTTAATATTAAAATTTAAAGCCCTACAAAATATTGGTTTTACATTAGAAAAAATACATTGTTGTATTGTACATTTTTTGTGCACATGCATGGGTATAACACTAGCATTATTATAAAATATACTTAAACTAGTTTATATTTTTGGACACAATTCATTATCAAAAGAGCTTCACAAATATTGAAATTATGAAAATGTCTAATAATTTAATAATTTATTACAAATATATACACAATAACTTTATTTTAAAAAAGTGTCCCTAAAATTGGATGCCCTTATCCTGTGGACCGGCCAAGTTCATGGGAGAGGGTTTGGGATTGGTCCACCACCAAATCCAACGCCACTTGTTTGGGTAAAAAATATTTATTATTTTACTTTTAAATTAGATTTTTATAACAATTGATTCACCTAAAATACTTTAATATTTTCGTGTATCTTTGGAAGTTTGATATTATTGGAGATTGATATCTCATTTATTTATTGCTATTTGTTTATTATAGATGATTATATTTACTTGCCTTGTGTCATTACTATTTGGAACCGGTCATCGATCAAAGAGATTCCAACATTTGTTGGGCTATCTCATTGGTGAGATACCTAACCGTACACTTGCGGATGGTGAACGAGCTTCTTCCACATCAATCCCTCTCTATTCAGGAGCTGGTAAACCTCATTTCTCGATATGCTATTGAAATGAATTACATGGATTACATGGGTTACCTATATGACATCTACGAGGCCGTAGATTGTCTCAATCGCAATGGCACAATTTTGGCCGAAGATTGCGTTCTAAACTATCAAATCAATCGGTGCAATAGCCATACTCTTAGTGTAAGTTCTTATGTTTTCTTTTGGTTTTTCACTGTTTTATTTTTCCTCACACTGTTATTCTGTGTTTTTAGGTCGATCGATATTATCCTTGTACTTCACTAGAGATCATAAACATATATGAATACATTGACTTGTGGTATTTTTAGAACACTCGTTTTTGTAGTATTTTTAAGAATACCTTCAATTTTGATATGTTGTAATTTTTATTGGGGTACTCTCAAAAATACCACCATAAACTAGTGTTATTCCAAAAATACTACACATTTTCAAAAGTTCCAAAAATAGCATTTTTTCCAAAAATACTACAAAAATGTTTTTGTTCTAAAATTTGAAATAGCTCTAAAATTTCAAATTTAAACCCTAAAACCCCAAAACCAAACCCTACCCCTTCAAAATTAAACCCTAAACTCTATATAATAAACTCAAACCCAAAATTTTAATTCTAAACCTTTAAAATTCACTTTTTATGTTTGTGGTATTCTTGGAACATTTGAGAGTGTGTGGTATTTTCGGACTTTTAGGAGTGTGTGGTAGTTTTGGAATTTGAACTTCTTTTGATGGTGTTTCAAGGAATTCCTCTTTATTATTTTGTTAAAAAGTATTTTAAATTTTCTTATAAAGTTTTACAATTTATAATTTGTACGGTTAAAAGAAACCACGTAGCAGCTGCATCAGCAACCACATTAATATATTTGACCGTGTTGTTAACTGCGTTAGATTAAATGGATGTAACATGGATTTTTATAATTATCATCTAAATATTATTGTATTATCAGAGTTAAGTGTTAGTAATTTTTTTGCGATGTTCCTATACTATAACTTAAGTTTTGTAAAAGTGCACTTGTATTACATCATTGATAGGTTATACAATACAACACAAATATAAACAAAGGAACTCGCTCAAAGAAGACATATCATTTTCATTTATACTATTTTTCATTTTTATTCACTCACAAAGTATATACATGAAATCATGAAAAGAAGAAGAAATCAAAATTCCATGAGGTCTCGTTTTGATCATATCTTAGCGAAATCAACATTTTCTTAATATTTTGGATAAAAATTAACCTTGGCAAATTAAATTCATTATTTTTTTCTAAGTCCGTTATACAATCCTACAACCAGATATATAAAATTAGAACTAAATTTAACGGAACCAAATTCAAACCAAAAGAAAAAAACTAGCGGATTTAAGCTTTTCTATCAAGAATTATCTAAAACTAAAAAAAAAAATCTACCGAACATAATCAAATAGCCAAACACCCATGAATAAGTACACTAATCACGGTTAATGTCCAACCTAACCTAAGTATTTTCAAGATGATAATGTGTTTTCAATACCCTCTGCTTTTAATTGGTAGAGTAGAATTCGTAATATTTCCACACGTACTAAAAACACATATATGTTATTTTCATAATTATACAATTTTGTATGAGTTTAAACTAATATAATTTTAGTAAATTAAATTTTTTTTAATTAACTAGTTAATATTTTTGAAATCTGCAAGTTAATATAAATAAATAAATTTACGTTGAAAACTTAAAACTTTTACTTTTGAAAAACAAATTTGAAACATAAAAATATATGTTATATATACTAAAGGGAGCATCAAATTTTATTTCATAGGAAAAAAAATAAACTCAAAACATGCACCAAATCACAAAGAAAAAAAAAATTTGAAACAAAAAATAAATGTTATGTAAATGTAGAGGCACAAGAACCAAAGACAGTGTTGACCTAAAAGATGATTACACTCATTTCACTAATTTCACTCATTTGCTCGAGATAGTAAAACCTAAAACACAATGGAGGGAGTTGGCAGAGGGAGTTGGGAGAGGGAGAGGTCGAGCTCTTGAGAGAGGGAAAGGGAGAGGTCGAGCTCTTGGGAGAGGGAGATGGAGAGGGAGAGATCTTGGGTTAGGTTTTGTTAGAGTATTGGGAGATTTCTTCATGGGAGAGGGTTTGGGATTGGTCCACCACCACTTGTTTGGGTAAGAATTATTTATTATTTTACTTTTAAATGAGATTTTTATAACAATCGATTCACCTAAAATACTTTAACATTTTCGTGTATCTTTGGAAGTTTGATATTATTGGAGATTGATATCTCATTTTTTTTTTTTTTTTGTTTATTATAGAGGATTATATTTATTTGTTTTGTGTCTTTAGTGTCTTGGATTTAACTTATTTTTAATGTTTGGAAGTATTTACTTCACCTAAAATACTTTAGTATTTTTGGAAGTTTGATATTATTGGAGATTGATATATCATTTCTTTATTGCTATTTGTTTATTACAGAGGATTATATTTACTTTTCTTGTGTCTTGTTTATGTAATATGATGGGTTTAGAAGTATCTTTAGTGTCTTGGATTTAACTTATCTTCATGAAATAGTGTACATTCGTATGGTAATTACATGAGAGAATCATGGTAACAAATTTTTAGTGAGTTGATAATCACAATATATCAGGGAAGTGATTATATACTTTCCTTAACACATAATTGATTTGTTATTGTCAATGTGATTTTATTTGGTTTGTTATTTGGTTCAAAAAGGAGTCTGAGTCATTTGATTTGGTCTTCATTAGTTAGTTTGTTTCAACTAATTGTTTCTCCACTTCCTGTATTGGTGGAGTAAGTGACTCATTGCATTTGCTTCTTTTAATTTTCTATTTAATCAATATGAGAATCTCTTGGGTTTTTATTTTGTTTTATGACAAATTCTCTTTGGCTTTAATCTCTTAGCTTTCTCTGAATTCCATTTTGTTTCAGGATGAGGATTACTTACCCTTCTTGTCTTGGATTTGGAGGTGGAACGGTCATCACTATTTGGAACTGAAATAATAAAATAGCCAAACACCCATGAATAAGTACACTAATCACGGTTACTTGTCCAACCTAACCTAAGTATTTTCAAGATGATATTCTGTTTTCAATACCCTCTGCTTTTAATTGGTAGAGTAGAATTTGTAATATTTTCACACGTACTAAAAACACATATAAGTTTTTTTTCATAATTATACAATTTTGTATGAGTTTAAACTAATAGAATTTTAGTAAATTAAAAATTTCTTAATTAACTAGTTAATATTTTTGAAATCTACAAGTTATTATAAATAAACTTACGTTGAAAACTTAAAACTTTTAGTTTTAAAAAACAAATTTGAAACATAAAGTTATATGTTATATATATTAAAGGGAGTATCAAATTTTATTTCGTAGGGAAAAAAATTAACTCAAAACTTGCGCCAAATCACAAAAAAACAAATTTGAAACATAAAAATAAATGTTATGTAAATGTAGAGGCACACGAACCAAAGACAGTGTTGAACTAAAAGATGATTTCATTCATTTTACTCATTTGCTCGAGATAGTAAAACCTAAAACACGATGGAGGGAGTTGGGAGAGGGAGAGGGAGAAGTTTTTTGAGAGAGAGAGGGAGATGTCTTGAGTTAGGTTTTGCTAGAGGTATTGGCAGATTTCTTCATGGGAGAGGGTTTGGGATTGGTCCACCACCAAATCCACCGCCACTTGTTTGGATAAAAAATATTTATTATTTTACTTTTAAATGAGATTTTTATAACGTTCGAATTACCTAAAATACTTTAACATTTTCGTGTATCTTTGGAAGTTTGATATTATTGGAGATTTATATATAATTTCTTTATTGCTATTTCTTTTGTTATAGAGGATTATATTTACTTGTCTTGTGTCTTTAGTCTGTTGGATTTTACTTATCTTTAATGTTTAGAAGTATTTACTTCACCTAAAATACTTTAATATTTTCGTGTATCTTTGGAAGTTTGGTATTATTGGAGATTGATGATATCTCATTTCTTTATTTCTATTTGTTTATTACAGAGGATTATATTTACTTGTATTGTGTCTTGTTTATGTAATATGATGGGTTTAGAAGTATCTTTAGTGTCTTGGATTTAACTTATCTTCATGAAAGAGTGTACATTCGTATGGTAATTACAGGAGAGAATCATGGTAACAGATTTTTAGTGATTTGATAATCACAATATCAGGGATGTGATTATATACTTTCCTTAACACATAATTGGTTTGTTATTTCTATCAATGTGATTTTATTTGGTTTGTTATTTGGTTCAATAAGGAGTCTGAGTCATTTGATTTGGTCTTCATTAGTTAGTTTGTTCCAACCGATTGTTTCTCAACTTCCTGTTTTTGTGGAGTACTATTAGCAAATTCTCTTTGGCTTCATCTGATGTGATTGTGTACTTTCCTTAACACATAATTGGTTTGTTTCAATTGATTGTTTCTCCACTTCCTGTTTTATCAACAAATTCTCTTTGGCTTCAATCTCTAAGCTTTCTTGAATTACATGTTGTATCAGGATGAAGATTACTTCTCCTTCTTGTCTCGAATTTGGAGGTGTAATGGTCATCACTATTTGGAACCGGTCATCGATCAAAGAGATTCCAACATTTGTTGGGCTATCTCATTGGTGAGATACCTAATTGTACACTTAAGGATGGTGAACGAGCTTCTTCCACATCAATCCCTCTCTATTCAGGAGCTGGTAAACCTCATTTCTCGATATGCTATTGAAATGAATGACATGGATTACATGGGTTACCTATATGACATCTATGAGGCCGTAGATTGTCTCAATCGCAATGGCACAGTTTTGGCCGAAGATTGTGTTCTAAACTATCGAATCAATCGGGGCAATAGCCGTACTCATAGTGTAAGTTTTTATGTTTTCTTTTGGTTTTTTCACTGTTTTATTTTTCCTCACACTGTTATTCTTTGTGTTTTTAGGTCGATCGATATTATCCTCGTACTCCATTAGAGATCGTAAACATATACGAATACATTGACTTGTGGTATTTTTAGAACACCCGTTTTCTGTAGTATTTTTAAGAATACCTTTAATTTTTATATGTTGTAATTTTTTATTTTGTTAAAAAGTATTTTAAATTTTCTTATAAAGTTTTACAATTAATAATTTATACGGTTAAAAGAAACCACATAGCAGCTACATCATCAACCACATTAATATATTTGATTGTGTTGTTAACTGCATTAGATTAGATGGATGTAACACATATTTTTTGTTATTATCTAAACATTATTGTAATATAGAGTTAAGTGTTAGTAATTTTTATGCGATGTTCCTATACTATAACTTAAGTTTTATAAAAGTGCATTTGTATTACATCATTGATAGGTTATACAATACAACATAAATATGAACAAATGAACTCACTCAAGGAAGACATATCATTTTCATTTATACTATATATTTTTTTTTATTCACTCACAAAGTACATACATGAAATCATGAAAAGAAGAAGAAATCAAAATTCCATGAGGTCTGGTTTTGATCATATCTTAGCGAAATCAACAGTTTTCTTCCCGTCATGTGCCTTCTTGAAGAAATACCTAACGTAATCAGAATACACAACGTCTTTGTAAATCGGTTCCTCTCCATTCGCAGTAACCTCAAGAAGAGGACCAATCACAGACTCTGGTTTTGGATTCACAAAGATAGGAACAGATATTCTATTGTTATTACCATTGGCTAAGACACGATGCTCCACACTCTTGTACCGACCATTGCTCATGATCTGCATCGCATCACCTATGTTGATCACAAAAGATCCAGGAACTGGTGGCACGTGAACCCAGTTCCCTGATGACAGAGAACGCACGTGGAGACCACCGATCTGGTCTTGTAAGAGAATTGTGAGTGAAGAAACGTCTGAGTGACGACCAACACCAACGGTTAGGTCAGGGTTAGGACAGATCGGATAGTAGTTAAGGTTGACTCGAATGGAGCCCATGAAAAGTGACTCTTTTGTCTCGTCAAGCTCTTTAACATTGAGATTCTTACCCAAATACTCTAAAAGCTTTCTCACCATTTTCTTGGACTTGTTCATGTACTCTAGTGCTTCATTCCTGAGAAAGTAAAATCAAAATCAAAAATATATATACATGATCAAAAGTTATTTTGGACCTTTTATATTAGTTAATTAAACAAATTTTGTTAAATTAAACTATCAAATGTTTATGTATTAATATTTTATAGAAAAATTTATTATAAAGTTAAAAAATACATACAATTTTATGCTTTTTAAAATCATTATTTTGAAAAATTATCTATTGTCCAAAACATATTGTTTAAAATAGACCTCTTATTTAATTTGATTACTGTTATCCATGGTTACTTTTTAAATGAAAAATATTTAAAATCTAACTACATTCCAAAATACCACATTTTTAATGTTATTCCTAAAACACCACACACTCCCAATTAATCTAAAAATACAAAAAATATTACATATTTAAAATAATTTTAACACTTTAAATTTAAAAACGAAATTTCAAAAATAAATCATATACCCATCAAATTTAAACCCTATATTCTAATTAGTGAACTTAAACAAAAATTTTAAACTATAAACCTACTATGTTTGTGGTATTTTGAGAATATAATATTACCAACTAGAAGTGTGTAGTATGTTGGAATACAAATTAACTTTTGTGTTATTTTGTGAAACTACATAAGAGTTTATGTATAAAAAATATGAAATTATCATGGTTTAACCAATAATAAAAGAGTTTGATTATTATATTATGAAAAGAAAAGAATTAGATTATTTAAAAACTGCGATTCTCTATTCTCACCTGCACACATCAGGCCAGAACTGTGATGCTTCATCTTCAGAGACAAAGAAGAGACTCAGATAATCTTTCCACTCTAAAGCTTTCTCTGCACGTGGACTAAAACTCGTTCCAAACCTAACATTCGTTGACAAAGAATTCTCTTTAGTGAATTTGCTCTTCTCCTCCACAGGAAGATTAAAGAATCTATGAGTAGCAGCCTTAACATTTTCAAGAACTTCCAAAGGAACTCCATGATTAATCACTTGAAAGAAACCCCATTTCTCAGCAGCATCACATATAGCTTCAGCAACACTGTTCTCATCTGGATTCGACATGTCGATGATTGGTATAGCTTCGTTTGTTTCATTAACGAATTTGTTGATGAGACGTTCTTCAAATGGTTGAATGTATTGATCAGGAAGAGCTTTGATTCCTGTTTCTGATAAACCTTTTACGCCATTTCCTTTGTTGACGACGAAATCGGTTACTTCAGATGGGTTTGCGAGTTGAGCAGTAGATAGTGTTGGAGCCATAAGGTTGGAGCTTTTTGTTTTGGATGTTTTTGAGTTTTGTTTGTGAAGATTAGTTGAAGAGAAGAGAGAGTATTTATAAAGAGAAGAAAGAGAGAATGCAATCAGCTGATGAGCGAACGACTTTTATGGCTCTCGCCATGCTTTTTTTTTCTCCTTTCCTTTATTTTAAAAACTTCCATACGTGAATATAATTTTTATTTTATTTGGATATAGTCAGCTTTATAAAGTGGCATGGTGTTGCTAATATTTCTAACTTATTACTCTATTTTTCATTCTATTATAGAATAATTCTAAAATAAAATTGAATTTTGCTCTAACCCTTAACTCTATTTTTTTCTCTATAAGAAAATATTCCTAATAGTTTTTATTATCACTTTTAACTTAATTGTCAATTATAACTTATATTTGTAATTTTTGAAAAATTATCCCAACTAGTTTAGTTTTGTACAAAAATAATAAAATTTCATATTATTATTTATATTTTTTACATTACATCACAAAATAATAAAACGTAACATAATTTTTTGATTCGATTATTTTTATTACTAAATTTCTCTCACAAACGAGCAATTAATGCATTTTGTAGTGATTTTTTATTGTGTAATTTTAAGTTTAATTTATTTTGTTCATTATATCTATTACATTATTGGTTGTTATTTTAGGTTTATAATTAAAAATGAAAAAAATTAAATTGATTAATAAAATATCAAAAATATAACAATGGAAGGATCACTTTGTAATTTAAAATAGTTTCATTCTATATAATAGAGTAGAGATTAGGGTTACTCTATTTATACAATGAAAAAGTAAAGAATTTATTTTAGAGTGGAAAATAGAGTTGGGTTGAAGAAATTTTCACTCTAAAATAAAACTTTACTCTATAAAAAAAAAAAATAGATTGGAGATGCTCTAAATTGTCATAGTTGATTATCATGGAGACTAGAAAATATTTGAAAATAAGACGTTCATTTTGGCTAAAGGAAAAGCTAATTAATTTATATAAAATAGTAATAAAAAAATTAACTCACGTAACTTTTAAATTTATTTTAATGCATTGATCAACCAAACATTAATACGAGTATTTAGTAATCTGAGCAATCGGGGATATATACTAAACTGATTTCACATTTGAAGACAAAACATATTCTTCATATATTAAGACTTTTGCATATATATTCACCAATAACAGAAACAAAAATGTAAGTTAGGTTTTGTATTTAAAACTGAAAATATAATTGAAAATAAAAAAATAGAGTATTCTAACCATATGTGGTCTTTATCTAATAAACAACAAAAACTATACATTATCCAGACATAAATTTTACTTAGATCAAAAATATATACATAAATAAATAAATAATATATATATATATATATTACTATATAAAAAATTAAACATTTTTTAGAGATATTTTGAAATTCAAACATTAAACAATAAAATTTTGTTAAATTTATCTAATTAACTATACATTAGAACCATTAATTTAAAAAATTTGGATGGTTCATATTATTATCAAATAAATAAAAAGGGAAAGAAACAAAAAAAAATCTGGCGAGACAATAGCAAAACTTTTGTCATTTGGTAGGTGGGAGATGCGTGGGACTAGACATGGTTCTTGTTGCAACCAGTTAATAGGCCTCTTCTATGGGCCTTTTATAAGCCTTGTAAAAATAAAAGCTAAAATATTAAAATTAGAGAAATTTTTAAAAATATCACCAAAAATTTAATTTATTTCAAAAATATCATAATACACTGCTAAAATTTCCAAAAATGCCATATTTTTTTCAAAAATACCACTAAAATGTTTTTTTCTAAACATACCACAAAATTTGAAATAGCTTTAAAATTTCAAATTTAGACCCTCCAACTCCAAAACCAAATCATACCCCCTTTAAAACTAAACATAAACTATATTTAGTGAATCCAAACCAAAAATTTTAAATTCTAAGCCCAAAAAATTCACCTTTTATGTTTGTGATATTTTTGGAACATTTGAGAGTGTGTGATATATTTGAAAATTTCGGAAATGTGTGGTATTTTTGGAATTTAAACTTCTTTTGAAACCGTTTCAAGAAATTTCTCTTGAAATTATGGGTTATTGGAGAAAAAAAGAAAAAGAAAGAAAGAATCTTAAATGATATTTATGTATTACATGCTTTTTGCCAAAATCAAAAAGCTTTAGTATCTAACACTTTTTTTTCTCTGTAGTTTCTTGTTACGCAAGAAACCAAATAAACAAATGAAATGTTGCAAATAAAAAAAGAATTTTTAAGTTATCATCTTCTCTATTCACACAAAAGAATAGATCAGATCGAAACAACTTATTTTATAAGATGAAAATTTTCATCAGTTATGAATGTGTGATATCGGCTGGTAGTGACATTCCTCGCCATAACGGTGACATTTGAGGCGTTTGCGTTTGCGTTTGCGATGAAGAAGAGAAACAGAGTCTTGACACAGAAGCACTTCTTGGAGACAAGTTAACTTGTTCTAGAGCTTGAAACTGAAGCTCTGATGGATAATCTCTTACACAACTGATTCTTGGTCCTGCACCTGTTGTCCATTTACATGATAGTTGTTTCCCGAGTTGGAAAGATCTACTTTCATTTTTTGAATTGATCCTTTTTAAGATTGATTCTTCTGTAATCTTCCCTACTTCACTCTCATTTAGTTCTTCTCTTCCTCTAGGTGAACTCTGTTCTGAAGAGATTGATTCTTGTTCTATGTCAAACATCTCTTCCTCTTCATCATCACCCGAATCGTAATCTTTAGACATTTTTTCCGATTTTGATTGTGTTTCATCACCAAATTCACGAAAAGATTCGATCTTTTTTGGTGTCTCGAGATTAGCTATCATTAAAGTTGTTTCCTCTTCTTTTGCATCAGCTTTATCTTGAAAGGCAATGGTCTTCTCAGCCTCCAAAGAAATGTTTCTCAAATGAGTGCTTCCATGTGAGAACTCATCTTCATCTATAGGACTCATCTGAAACACATCAAAACCAAAACTCTAATAAGAACACAATCTCAAAGATCAATACAAATAAACAGGGACGGTCCTGAGGCTAAGCAGAACAAACACGAGTTTGCGGCCCATTTTATATTTTCAAAATTTTATTTTAAGAACCGGCCCAAGTTTTTCATTTTTATATTGCGGCCTTTAAAATATCGGCTCTGGCTCTGACAATGAATTGAGTTGAGTCCTTACCTTTACATCAGTGATATCAACATTGTTCTCTCCAAGAAAAGACAAAAAGTCCATGAAATTCTCTTGTGTAGGTTGATAATGTCCACTATGTGGCCAAACAGCCTTAAGTACACCATCTTCAACAACTAATCTTCCTGCTGCAATAGTTGCTCCTCCAGCTAAAAAGCTTGAATGTTGAAAACTACCTTTCTTCTTCTTCGCCACATACAAAACTTTCGATGTACTAAGCACAAAAATCCATTTGGTTTCACTATCTTCCATAGCAGATGTTTGAAGCATCTCTCCACTATGTTTATAGAAGAATTTTCCATCCTCTATAACTACTTCATAAGCTTTTCTTTCCATCTATACAAACACACAACAATAAGATAACAATCTCTAGTTTCTAGGTTAAGTATTACTTGTTGAGTTAAAGATACTAACCGGACCAAGGTACTTAATACACTGTTGTTGAAGTTTCAATCTTGGACATTTCTCCACAATGTTTACTTCTTTTCCCTCTCCAATATCAAGCCTGAAACATTTGAATATCTTGATTTAGCTTAAAGGATTTGACGAATATCGAAAAAAGGAGTAGATGCAGAGGCGACTCATGTAGGGGGTAGGACCGCCTCGAGACCCCGATTCGTGTTCTATTGATTTTTTGGTCAATTTTTTAATTAAATTTTGAAAAATTACATGTATGATTTTTAAATAGTAATTAAAAATGTTCATTAAATATAATATACTTTAAGTTTCTTTAATAAATTTTACGATTGAAATCTAACACATAAAGTTGTAGTAATGTTACTTAATTTCTTATATAAATTAAAAATAAAAAGCCGAAAAATTATGTTTTGTACAAGGGCTCATAATATTTTTGAATCGTAGATGAGAAAATATTACCAATAGAAGAAAGGTTCTTTGCTCTGACTATGGAGCCATTTGTTATAGTAAAAGTGAAGGTTGTGACCATACCGATGTCTTGGGTCAATCTGTGCATAGAAAAAGATCAGATTAAGTTCAATACCAACAAGCTGTAATAATCTAGACAAAATTAATAAACTCTAACTTACTGCTTCAAGCCAATGTTGTAAAGCAAGCTTTTGAGCTTTTCCATTCTTTGACAAACCTTTACCAACTTTAGCTGCTCTAGTTCTTGCTCTAGACCATCTTGAAATCGCGGTTTCGTGTTTCTCAATATCAAAGAAAGATATAGAACTTCTTTTTAACTCAGCAAAATCCAAAAGTTTCCACCTGTTATAGAAACAAAACAACAACATTAGATCAACACAACACATCACAATACAGCACAAGTAATGGAACATTCACTAACCAGCTTTGCTCAACTAGCACTGCGCAATCGGCGAGCTTTCGTCTAGTACGAAAGCTTTTGTAAACTTTCTGTAACTTTATAGCAGCTTCATGTTTTGGATTCTTAGGATCAAGAACTAATAGTTCTTTAGCTATCTCAGCATTGTCTAACTCAAAGCCATTCTCTTGATTATAATCATCTTTGAAGATAGACCGGTTAAGCGAGATCATTCTCTCTAATTGCATTCCTTTGAAGCTAACATATTTCTCAACAGCCATTTTACCAGATCCCATAGATTTCAAAATCGTTGGCTCGAGAGTTCTGTCATTGAAATTAACAGATCTCTTGGGAGTTTTGCACTCTTCATCATCACCAAAGCTTATGGATTTAACAGTGATGGAGTCTATAGCAGCTTCCATATCGTCTTGCTCGGTGAATGAACAAGAGAATGATACACCCATTCAAACAGATATTCTGACCTGAAGGAAAAAAACAATGAGAATCTATTATTGTTTGATACAAAGCCGGTCCTGAGATTTTTAAAAAATTATAAAAGCCGCAATCTACTATAAAAAAAAAATAGGCCAAAATTGTATAATTTTTTTACAAATAGACCGTTTTGTTAACTAAAATTTTTAGATCGAAAAAGGACCGCAAACTCATGTTTGGTTTGCTTAGACTCTAGACCGTCTCTATACATAGAGAAACAAACAGGCATGTGTATAGAACAAAACGCATTTTCACAAACACCTTCGGGTTATTAGATTTTAGCCAAAGTAACAAACTTTAAAAAGAAACAGAACAAAACAAAACAAAATCAAAACTTTACGGATCTGAAAAGCAGAGCAACCCAGAATTTTAAGTAATAATCGATAATATACAATTAGTAAGATTATAAAAAACCTTAGAATATACGGTTTTAGAACTTTTGAGGAATCTTGAAAGTTTGTATTAGTTCTTCTTGTGTTCGTGAGAAGAAGTTAGAGAAAAATGAAGGTTTATAAAATCACAAGTTACAAACTCTGCAGCAATGGAAGTTTATATATAATGTTGGAGGCAACTTTGACAAAGTAGCTTCGATAATTTTAAATCATATATATAACTGTCACACGGTATATTTTTTACAAAAAGAAAACAATTATTAATTTCTAAAAATTTGTTTTAATCTATTTATGTAATAACATAGAGACATATTCAGGGTTATAATATACCGTCAACTCTAGAGCGAGAAGATGGGATAGGAGAGAGAAAGAGTAATGTCGTAGTTCCATCCACGTGTTTGTACTTGCACATTATTCTTCTTACAAGGTCAAAAATTTAAGTCAAAAATCAGTAAGTATGAAATTATATATGACAAAAAATTGTAGGAAAATTAAGGGTCTTTTTTTGTAATGTGAAAGTTTTTTCGAGATTATAAATCACAAGATATAACTACGTTAAGACTATAATTGATATACTCTAACTATAGAATTTACTAATGATCTAAATCTGAATCAACTCTTGCAATGTGAAAATTTTTTCGAGATTCTGAATCACAAGATATAACTACGTCAAGACTATAATTGCTATAATCTGACCGTAGAATCTACTAATGATTTGAATATAAATCTCGTGTCTTTATTTATAGTGGAAAGAAAATATGGTATTAAAAAATCTTCCTTTGACGTGCGAAGAGAGAAAAAAGAAATGTTCTTATTGGCTCGCAAATAGAAGATTTAATAAATATAAGTCCAAAAAATATTTTGAAAATACCTAAATTCATTTTTGAAATATCTTAAAAAATATTTTAGGAAACATCTCAATGTTCTCTAGTTCATATGAAATATTTACTCACTTTTACATTTAACAAAAGTTATATATAAAAAAAATATTTCCTACATCAAACATTCGTTTATTTTCAATATAATTTTCATTTTGACAATTGCCAAAGTTAAGTTCCAACACTTTTCAATGTGGAAAGTGGTATTGGTCAAAATGGTTAAAGATCCACTTATGCATTCTTCTCTATCGAACATTGAGTACATTGAGCTGCAAAATGCAACGGTTATAGATCAGATCTTTTCGATTGAATTGTGACAAAAAAATCTTTTTAGTTTATAGGCGTTAGAAATATATATATATATATATATATATATACATGCTAATAAACATTAATATTCACAGATTTTTTGGTTAAAAAATATTCACAGATTTCCTATAACTTTATTATTGTATTATATCCCCGTAATTTACTTTTTTCTTGTTTTGTTTCTGGAATGCGTGACTAACAACTTTATAAATTTCTCTCTTTTTTTTGAGTTTTTAAATCTCGACGTTGGTCACCTGAAAATTAAAAAAATAAAAATAAAAATATATGACTCAAACCACTTTTTTCGTTTTACCATCCGAATATGACTCATTCCATTTTCTCGAGTGTTAGTTAGAAACATTTTAGTATATTCCAAAGTCATGTAGTTGCACAAGTACTGCAAAAGTATTTCAAATGACAATTTTTTCAATCATATAAGATTTACTAAAATTCGTGGCAATTAATATGATAACAAAATAAAAGGACACACGAGAAATAAAGTAACTATCTATTGGGCCTATTGGGCCTTCGACAAGTGAATGTAGTGAATGTAATTAGGTTTCATAAGTATATACTTTAACATTGTAAAGCATCGATATATAACCTCTGTAAAAACGCTGAATGAGCGAATGATTGAATAAGAAAACCTACTGTGAAAACACTCTCCTCTCTTTTGACATGGTATCAGAGCCATCAACCTGTACTTCTTCATAAGTTGTTGCTCTTGTTCTTCAAGTTTTTGTTTTCGAATTCTCTTAAATCTTCACCATGGCCGATCCAACTGCTCCTACACGTCGTACAATCTCTCCGTACGATCTT
>OVBE01009583.1:0-15898 GCA_900406425.1 Iberis pinnata | reverse complement strand
AACTCAGATTGTTTTGACCTCGTCCAGAAATATTGACTTTCAAGGACTGGTTTAACAGCCTTTAGACCAATGAAACCATCAGAAAAAAGGTCACAAAAACATAGATACACTTTGAGATCGTATTAAAGATAAAAGTATGAGGAAACAGAGTCATCCCTGCTATAAGGCATGTAAACCTAAAGGTTTAATTAGGCGACGCATTATATTAATAACTTTTGGAAGCCACATATTAGTATCTAGATTGCATATGATCACTTTTTAATTTTCAATATTAGGGTTTTTTGTGGACTTTAGTTTTTCAATTTGTTTTGCTTTTTCTTGTAAGTGTCAACTGCAATGAATTAAATTATAAGAGTACAACTTTACAAGAAATAACAACCATCCCACCAATAAAATATCTGACCCATCATAGGTAAATAACCTTAATATAAACCTAAAACTAACTATTACTACTCCAGATATGGAGGAAGAGACATCCTTTATAAGGAGAACTGAAAGACTAGTAGAACACACAAGTGCAACTAGATTGAGTTAAATAATCTTTAAACATACAAGTTTTTATTTATTTAACTTGTTTAATAAGTTATTACACAAAATACACTTATTAGCTTAAAATCTAACCCCAACCCGATTTGTTCTTTTTCACAAGATATAAAAATCTCTTGAACAAACTCACACCTCTCACTTTTTACCCTAAAACTTTGCGGCTCAAAAGCGTTAATGTTTCTCTTCACTTTTGAGCCTTTAAATAGTATCCTAACTCTAAACATTTCTTTCCAAATCTTCATAAGTTTCTTTTCCTTTTTTTCTCGAAAACTTCATTTTTCTTGTCAGCGCCACAGCCTTTCCTTTTCTTGTTAGCCCGCTTCATTCCTTCAACATTTCTCTTCAAACAACATCGTCTTCATATCTTTGATTCAAATTTTCATGTCCATTTCAAGAACATCATCTAGATTGACTTCTAGATATGGATAAGCCCATTTCATCATATGCGCTTTGGATCACTGTTGAGTCTAGTGGAAATCCTCCTTGTTTTTTCCAGCTTTTCAAGGTAAAAACTCTAGATCTTATCCTCTTGTCTTTTTCTTCTTCTTTTAGGGTTTTTGTGGTTATAAATTATAGATCTACCATTTTTCTCTTTACATTTTCTCTTTCTTTTTTTAATATATAATCACCTTTTAGGAACTACACCCAACTTTTTGGGATTAGGACTACGTTCCTCTTTCGTTCTTCATCTCCAACAAAAGCTAAAATGAAGGACATGTATGAAATACTCTTTTCAATATCCTACTTTTCTCATATATGTTAGTCTTAGTTAAATTCCGCTTGATTGCATATCTAGTTGACTATTTTTTTATTATGCAAAACAATGAATATATTATAGGATAAAGATGTAAATTGGTTTATTGTTTGAGAATGTTGATCGTTAGTGTGTTGCTTGATAACAAACAAGAAACACCATAATGGGTGGCAATCGTCATGCTGAAAATCTAGATCGGAAAGAAAGCAAACTTCTACATTTTGTGGTGTTTCGGGTCATTGTTAACATGTGGATATTGTGGCGTCAACGAATGTAGATGCAAAGCATCTAATTCCAAAGGGAACCGAATTATGGAGTTGTGAGATGACTCAACTATTGTTAGGGTTCAATGATCTTACCAGGGGTCAAGAGACTCTATACATGGGAGGACGCTAGTAAGGGTCTCATACTGGTGCACTGGCATACACTTTTTGTACATAATAGTTTGAGAGGTGAAGAGTTTATCACCATTCTATAGAGCATACATGCGGCGGGACAGCCGGTTACGCTGCGTAAGGACCTTGTATGATATTCTATGTGTGAGCTCTAGGTTCGCTTGTATGAACTAAATGCTTTATTTAGACTTAGACTTGCGTGAACGATTGTTGGCAGTTTATGAGTGATTGTTGGGTCATGTATGAGTTATTACTCACTCATGCTATCCTTATAGTTTCTTATCTATGTGAACGTAACGAGTTGCCTGAGTCTGAATACGAGAAATACTGATTTTGGGGATTTTCAATTTATCTTTTCATATTAAATATTTCGGTTATATATTCTAATTCAATTGAATTTGTTAACCGAAATTGCGAAAGGATGTTGGTTATTTAATGGTTTATTTAATATAAAGTTGACTATTCTTTATAAAATTTGTTAAGGTAATTATGGCTTTATCATTTAACGAGAGTCATATCGTCTCACTAGTCCTCTCCCAAGACGTAAGATAATTGAAGTTGGTTAACTAAGTTTGGATGTATCGCGTAGATTTAAGATTGGTGTTGGTTCTTTTTATGAAATGGATCTTCAACTACAAGAAAACAGACAGTTTACCACTACACACACAGTCACAAAACAGTTGTCAAGTCAAAATTAGAGACTGATTTGCATCGATGACTCGCAGTCGCTGAATTTTTGTCGCTAAACCACATAGTCGCAAAACGATTGCTAATTTGAAACCATTTTGCGACTACACTGTGCGCTAAGTTTAGCGACTGATTTGCCACTAGTTTCTTAAACATAAATCATAGTAGCAAAACAGTTGCTAATTTTGCCACTAATTTGCAACTGCCATTTTGTAACTGATTTGAAACTTTTATAAGTTTTACAATTAACAGTCACAAAACAGTTGCTAAATGTTATAGACTGTATTGCGATTGTCTTGTTATGGAGTTGCAAATAAGTCACTCATATTTTGTAACTAATAAGCGATACTATTTCTATGTAGTCTCTAAATAGTTTCTAAAATTTTGCAACTGATTTGCTTTTGCTTTTACGATATAGTAGCAAAATAGTCACTAATACTTTGCAACTACTTTATAACTAATTTGTACCTATATACTCATTTTTTATATTATGTAATTTTTTATTAATAAATTAATTAAAATTGATTTTCAATTTTATATGAAACTAAAATATTTAAAATATTAATAAAAATTATCAAAACAAATTAAAAGTAATACATTGTTTTAAAATACTAATGAAATAAAAGCAAACTAGTTTGATGAATCGAATGTGGAACTCCGGTTTCTCTCCAAATATGCAGCAAAACTTGGATTTTGCTCTTTCATAAAGCCAACAACCATTTCCAAGTCTTGAATATTTCCATGTTGCTGAGCATCTTCAGCATCACGACAAGCCATTTCGGCTCGAAACATCTCATCACGTCGAGCAATTTCAGCTAATTGCTCTTCAATTTGTTGTTTAGTCGCCAAGAATTGTTCTTGCAATGATACAAAGGACGCACTTGAACTCGCACCACTGCGCCTCTTGCCTCATTTCCCATAGATCTTTGATAGAATACCAATCTCATACATGTTTCCTCTATCGTCGGTTTGAGTTGACTACGAAAAATAACAATGTAAACCAACCAATTAAACAAAAACGATAAAAACCAAATAATAATTAAATATAATATAAAGTTTACTGCCGGAATGAGTTGTAGGTGGTTGTTGTTGAGAAGTGTCATCAGAAGCTTCCTCTTGAGTTTCAGCTAGCATAGCATCCAAGTTCTTCTAGTACGCTTCACATATTTGTTTTGACTTCAAATCCACATATATATCGTCTTCTCGCATATGTGTCTTCATGAAGACTTCTCTAATCTTCACCGCTCTTCCCAACTCAAGTTCCTAATAAGTAAAATTTGTTATTGAATATTGGTGAAAATTTTAAAAAGTTTTACGTTACCATCTCTTGTTGAATCTGCATGTAGGATTCTTGGCTCGCCAAATGCACACGATTTTTAAGTCCGTCAAGATCTGACAATCGAGCATTTGATGCAATTCTACTCTTCTCTCTGGCATCATCTGTATCCCAATATGCGTACATTATCTTCCATAGACCTTTTAAAATCCATGGTGGTCGTCGTTCTTCCCTTTCTGTCATTTCTTTACTGACCATTCCTTTTAGACGCCGTTGACAAACATCTTCGAACTCATATCGAACTTCTCTCGTCAAAATTGGATCTCAATTATACTCATACTACAAAACAACAACAAATTCTATTAGAACCAATTAAATAATGTTTTAATTATAAAGATACATACCAAAAAATCGATGAAATATCGATCTTTAACGTCTTTGTCAACAATAGACCAACTGTAATAAGGACCGTCAAATTTCCTTTTCAAAATTTTGGAAATCTTTCGAGTCAAAACTCCCCTTTCACGGCCAAACCTACAACGGAAAATTAATTACCATACAATCCAAAACCAATAACCAAATTACCAGTCCAAAACAAGTTAAACACAAAATCAATTACCAATTATCAATCCAAAATCAGTTACCAATTACCAATCAAAACCAATTACCAATTAAACACAAAATCAATTACTAATTATCAATCCAAAACCAATTACCAATCCAAGACAATTGTCAATTACCAATTCAAAATCAGTTAAACACAAAATTAAATGCCAATTACCAATCCAAAACCAGTTACCAACAATTATCAATTACCAATCCAAAACCAATTAAACACAAACTCAATTATCAGTTGCAAAACATTTGCAAATCAGTTGCTAAAACATAGTCGCTAAAATCAGTTGCTAATTGTCTGTTTTCTTGCAGTGAATTAAAATATAAGCTTAGAACCAGATTTAGGTCCAACATCCCTTATAGAGCCTAACCAATATAAACAAAATCAACTCAACCAAACTAACAGTTAAAATGATTCGATTTACATGAATTAATTAGAACTAGTTACAAAACAAAATAGAATTGAACCAACCCTGAATCTTTGATGCTTTCCCTTAGCATCTTTGATCATGTTTTCCGTCCATGATCGGGTGAGTATGCGAGCCTTAGTTCCAACCAGACCTAGTTCTTCGGTTCGGTCGGCCACCCAACTCTACCCACCCACCCCTTATATAGCCATTATAACAATTTTTATACTTCCACCAAAATATGCTTGAAGAGTCATTAGGCTATTAATAATTAAATAAATAAATTTAAATTTAAACAACCTAGTTAAAAATTCTAGCTTAATCTTTTAACCTCTTGGATTTTAGTTCAGATTGTCCTTAATCCTATTGGATCGGAACTTTCCATAGTATCTTCTTTTAATCTCGATTTTTTACTTTGTTAAAGCTCGAACCACCAAACTTAGAAAAGTTCGGGATGTTACGTTTTTCTTGCCTTAGTTGGGCTTAGGCCCATTTTCGGTTTTTAAGAAGCCCAAAGTTCAGATGTGCTTGTTTAAGATTTTTGGATTTTAGGATAATTCTAGATGTAATTACTTTATTAAATATATATAACTCCTTTATCAAAAAAAAAAATCTCTAATATAAAAAGAAGCATATAAACGTATCCAACGCATCATTCAGTGTATTCTCCTCACCTATGTTTTTCTTCACAATTAAATTTGCTATTAATACTTTATATTGGTCTGGATATAATAAGAAGAAACTTTCAAAATAAATATGAGAAAGTTAGTACATGATTTCTGATAAAAGCTTTAGAAAATAGAAACCANTTCATCCATTATAATTAATAAAAAACCCCATGGTAGCATTTTTTTTTTTTTTTTGCTTAGTCTAAATTTGAATATCATTATATATTTGTAGTTATCAAAGCTTTATTAAAAGATAAAATTGTCAAAGCTTATCCATCAAATTGTAAATGTCAAAGGAGCAGCAAATTTTGAAAAAAAAAAACAAAAAACAAAAAACAAAAACAAAGAAGCAGTAAATTATGAAACTGGTTCGTCAAAGTTTTGACTTTGAATATACAGGCTCATGATACACCGACACCGGCATATACGTATCCAATTCTATAAATTAGACGTAAATTCGTATAAAAGAACATACAAAGTTATCAAAACAGGGAATCAGGCTTCGTTTTGCAGGATCGTATTCTATAAATTGGTCATCGGATCTCTCTAGAAATGGTAGTTGGATTTGGAAAAAACTTTTAAAATTGCGTTGTGTTGCTAGAAATTTTCTGTTTTGCAGGATCGTATCAGGGAATCAGGCTTCGTTTTGGCACGACAATTGGACGGGACATGGTCCTTTGCTGGATATTGTCGGACTTGCTGGACCGAGAATAACAGGCATTAACTT
Organism: Iberis pinnata; assembly: GCA_900406425.1. Taxonomy (NCBI): domain Eukaryota; kingdom Viridiplantae; phylum Streptophyta; class Magnoliopsida; order Brassicales; family Brassicaceae; genus Iberis; species Iberis pinnata. Next base: position 9,823 of record OVBE01009583.1, on the reverse strand, counting down.
TTCCTCTACAGTTTCACAAGTCATTAGCAATGGCAGATGGCTGCTGCCTCGTTCGAGAAACGCTGTAATTTCCTTCCTTAAAGCTTGCCTTCCGCTAAATATGACAATCTCCTCATCATTTGGAAGTGATATCTATCTGTGGCGCCTTTCGGAATCGACTGCACCTGCTGAATTTTCATCCTCAGCCACTAGAAATGCTTTGCGAGAGGTCTCTCCTCCAGTTTCTTGGGCAAAACTGGTTTGGTTTAAACAGAAAATCCCGAAGCATGCTTTTTTGTCATGGATCATTGCTCAAAACAGATTAGTTACAAGGGACAAGCTGATTTCTTGGGGGATTAACGTGCCACATCAATGCCTTCTCTGCTCAATTTGTGCGGAGACCACATCTCATATTATGATAGAATGCTCTTACTCATCACAGATTTGGGACTCACTCTTTGCTCACGCCAGGCTATATCCTCCAACCTCTTTTATTAATCTCGGTTCTTGGATATTTGTTAGTCCTCCACATAAAAAGTTGAATATAATTTGCAAGCTCTTATTTCAGGCCATTACCTATCAAATTTGGAAGGAAAGGAATCAAAGGCTCCACACCTCCTCGTCAAAGCCATTTCATGTGCTAATTACAGAGATTCACTCTATCATGAGGGCTAAACTAGCTTCATTGGACAGATGCTGCTTCAACAATCTTTCACAAACACAAATCATCACATCTACAACTTCATCAACAAGGCGCTCATCATCACAATCATACTTAGAATGTTGGTTTCAATATTTTGGAATTAATCACTTGTAATCTCTTTGCTGCTGCTGCTATCGTTTCACTTATGTTTCTTANTTTTTTTTAATTTTTTTTTAAAAAAAAAAAAAAAAAAAAAAAAAAAAAAAAAAAAAAGTTATCAAAACACTGCACAAATAAAAAGAGGAAGCAAAATGTCGTCTGAATGTCGTGGTAAAACTTGAGAAAATAAATTTTGATATTGTTATATATGGCTTTGAAATTCTTTTATTTTTAACTAATTAATTAATTTGATACCGGTAAGCATTTTTTTTTTTTTTCTAGTTGGTTTTCTTCAGCGTTTTCATTCTGTGCTAATCTCTCGTTTTGTTCCTAAACTAGTACTTTTTGCCGTCGCCATGTTATGCTTCAATCACTAAATTCAAACGTTTACACCATCCTAAATATAATTTAGGATTACTTAGTCGAAATGTTAAAGGTTATAGACTAAATGTAAAACGTGAGCTGATTTTTAAACTAAAATTTTAAAAATTAGCCGGTTTTTAAAGTAAAATTTTGATAATATAAAATGGGTTGCAAACTCGTGGTTGCTCTAAGAGGCATTTATATATAATATGATGCGAAATGTTAATGATTTATTAATAACATAAATGTGGTTGTTTTGACTGGTTCAGGAAAGAATGCATGGCCGGATCTCGTGGGAACAAATGGAGACTTTGCGGTTTCGGTCATTGAAAAAGACAACCGTTTCGTGGATGCTGTCGTAGTTTTGGAAGGAAGTGTAGTGACTGCAGACTTCAGGTGTGACCGGGTCAGAGTTTGGGTTAATAAAAACCGTATCGTCTACAAAACTCCAACCATCGGCTAGAGTTAGCAAATGGACCACAGTTACTTCGTGTCGTGATATGAATAAAATAAACAATATGTAATAAATGGTTAGGTGGTTGGTCATGTACGTTACGTTTGCGTGAATAATTTCTGCTTTTGTTATCTGAACGCTTATACTGATGTCATAAGTTATAGATAAATGTTTGTTTCAAGTAAGAATCTGGTTGCACTATTAAATAAAAATAAAGTCTTATATATAGTACTTAAAAAGTTAAAATAGGGATCAGCATTGTTCTCGGATCTCCTCTCTAATGTCAGTTATAGCTGCTTTATACACTCATAAAAAGTGGCCAATATATTAATTTTCTAGTTCTTAGACCAATGAAACCTGTAGAAAAAAGCTCAGAAAAATATAGATACACTTAGAAAACATTATTACAGCAAGGTAACTTCAAAAAAGAAACATTATTAAAGATGAAAGTATAAGGAAATCTATTATATAAAAAGAGAGTTAGCTCTCACAAGGTGTTGACACATCAGCATTCCTTGTAATGACACATCAGCCAAAAAAAATTAAATAAAAATCAATTGAATACTGATAATAATGAATGTCTACGAGTCAAAAAAAAAAAAAATTCATGTTTATTCAAAACGTTTTTCAAAACCTTCTAAGTGAGAACCCCGTATGGAGAAAAAAGTTAGGGCTAGTAATTAAAACATATTTCGATGTGTATATCTTCTTCCTCTCTGTCGCACGACCTTTCTCCTTCTCTCATATTTTCTCTTTCTTTCAAAGTAAAGCTTCTTCAATCTTCTTCATTTTGGTTTGTTTTGAAATCTGGGTTTTCTTGTATCCAGTTATAGTTCCTTTTCAAGGTTTGATACATCACAAAGGTTTAAGATCGATAAACGTTTAGCATGTGAATTCTGGCATACTTTAGGTATCATATGCAGACTTATTCATCTTATTAATGAAGTTTCCAAGTCATATGTGATATCATTTTCTTCATATCTCACAGGAATTTATGACTTATGAGCAAACATGTGATCTCGCCGAGATACGTGAGTAACTACTATAATCAGAGTGACTTTCCATTTGATTAAGTTAGATCTCCCTATGAAAAAGCTTTCTTATGTTTTACGAGTATTTGTTAGACTCTTATTTTTGCATTATCGCAAGACTATTTTGCAAATGAAATTAGCATTTTATCTCCTAATCAGATTCAAGGGGATGAATTATGTGCCGGTGAGATAATGTACTCATTTGAACATAAATTTTTGTGTTACTTAATTTCCTGTGCTTTTGTTTCTCACTCTCTTGGTGAAGATTGGTATTCAGAAAAAACCTTGGTACTACGAACTGAAGATGTCAGTTTTCTTTTGCAGTTCTGGAAGTATGTTCTAATGCATGATGATAGGGAGACTACTAAACATTTGTATATGAAAGGGTTTCTTTTTTTCCTTGAGCAGTTTTGTAGTAGGAGTTGTTATCAATAACAATATAAATGCAATAAGTATATGTGATTTCATTTTTTTTTTTTTTTGCTATATTTTACATTTGATTGATGGTTAATTGTATAGCTGGTGTACATCAGATATATCCAACTATGATGCCATATTTCTTACACATATTGAATGTTAGCGTTCTTAACTACATGTGAGATACATTTCTGCTTCCATAAGATCGGTTGTGGATGCCATAGTAAGAGATATAATAACAAATTATGGAAGAAAGGCAGAAAGCTCATTACCTGGTTACGAGGAAGCTATCCATATGGTGTTTTGTGGCATCTTTCCAGTTGATGTTGACCAATACTGAGTTTTTGTTTTTTGTCTGCTAATTTTTTTCTATGATGACAAGTTCCCAAATCTTTGAGATGCATTAAAAAAACTGGAACTCAGGGATGTTGCATTGAAGGTACGTATTAGCATAATAAGACTACAAAAAATAAGATCTTTTTTTCTTCTGTACCCAAGATAATTTGTATATCAACATTAACCCAGACGTGTCCCCCCCCCCCTCCCCTTTTTTGGTTTTTGGTGGGCAACGAATATGAATAATGAATTGCTCGATCGAAACATGGTTAATGTATCTATGTTTTTACATGACTTGAAAGCAAATGGAGTTTGAGATTATCATTAATTACCCATTAACATGCTCAGGGAGTGTAAGAGTGTTAAGACTGGAAACTGTTGCTATCTAAAATTTTCTTGATCCAGTTAATGGTTAATAGACACCTAACAATTGCTTTTATAAATGTGGTTTTGGCACTAGAAAAACTATTATCTTCATTTGTTTTCATAGCCAATATAGAGTTATGCTTCAAACTAAATGTAAAATTTTTTTTCTTTGGTAAAGAACTGAACTTAATTTTAAAATTACCTCTCTGTTGTATGTATTTTTGTTTATATTCATAGTTGGTCTAGGGATAAAAATGACTCCTTTTAGCTTAATTCATATATAGGTTTATTCTCAACCTGGTTGTTATCCTGCAGTCTGAGACTGATTCAAGTGTCATGAGTTCTGGCTTTAAATATGGTTTCTTGGGTCTTCTACTTATGAGCAAACAGGTGATTTCGATGAGATAAGTGGGTCAATAGCTCATAGACAAGTTGTTTTCTTTTTGTTCACTTTAATCTTAATAGCTGACAATATCAGTTAGTTCTTTCTGCTTCAGAAGTTAGTTAGAACTCTCGACCTAGAGAAGACGAGAAGATATGTTACTCTACCTTAGGAGTAATATACATTTTTTTGAACTTGAGCGACTGAAACAAGACAGATGATTTTGGTACATTTGTTTGATTGAGTAATGGAGTTTGTGGTTTTTTTGGAGTAGGATAAATATGAGAATCTTTATAAACATATTTATATTACAAAACATATAATCTCGAAATTTGAGTTTTAAAAGAAACTAATATATTATAGTTATAAAAAAACCTATCCAGAAGTATGTAATAAGGCTCTATGTAATAACCTTGACAATATTATTTTGTGTGTTCTCTAAAGCCACTTTAAATACTCTTACGAGGAAGTTCATAGTGCAAGCGTCACATAATTCTCAACCTTATCAAGGAATGGTGAAGCCACATGTATCTTTGAAGAAGTAGACGGTTTGGACATAGTGGAACTTCATGACCAAGTCCATGGCCGTGAGTTATTTAGCTTATTCTTGCTTGTCACAAAAATAGGCGCCACCAAACCGATCTTCACATTTTTCTTTTGGCTCAAACAATCATATACTTAGAAATAACATTTCTTATACTCTAATTACTAATCACACAATATTAACAAAATTATTTAAAATATATATCATAAACAAACCCCGTGTATACGCGGGTGTTCATCTAGTATTATTAAAACTAAAGGTTTAGGCGACGCATTGTATTAATTTTGGAAGCCACATATTAGTAGAGTATATGATCACTTTCAATTTTTCAACATTGTGGTTTGTTGTGGACTAATTTTTCATTTTGTTTTGCTAATTACCGTTTTCTTTTGGATAATTTATATGTTTATTATTTTACTACTCCATCCATTACCAAATAATTGTTATTTAAGGTTATTTCACACATAAAAAATCCTAAAAAGACAATTAAATTAAAACAAAACAACTCTAAAACAGTTAAAATGAAACACATGGACTATAATAATAATAATAATAAATACTCTTTAGTTTCGTTTTAACTATTTTTTTGAGTTTTGTTTTTGTTTCAGATTAACTATAATCTGACTTTTAGGTTTTTAGTGAGAAAATTAAATGCATTTGATTTTTCTAACCAATAAAATTATTGCATTAGTTTTTTATTAGTTAGTTTAGATCACTTATTGCTCTTTTATGATAAATGTAAATTTCTTAATTTGTGTGAAAAAACTGTAAAAGACAATTATTTTAAAACATAAGGAGTAGATGATATTTGAACTTCGTTTTGAGTTCAGGTAAATTAAATGGGCTACGGGTTTAAGTGTTAAAACGTACTCCCTCTTTCCAAATAGATTGATTTTTTGAGTTTATCACACGTTTTAAGAAACTCATAAATACACACTTTTACTATACATATTTAATGTTAACTCTACTTTATTAAAATAATCATTTACTGGAATATTTGTATTTAGTTTTATCTTAATTGTTGCTTTTAAACCACTTCTTTCTTACCTAAATATCCACACACCCACTCCAACTAATCATATTCTTAAAAGAAGAAAATTACGAAACACAATTACAATTTGGAGCCACAACTACATGTCTTAAAAGCAAATCTTTTAGAATATAGCCAAAATACATCTCTTAAAAGGAATTTCTTACAAAATTGAGCCAAAATCAATATAAAGACATTTTTCCAATGTTGGAGAGAAACATCAACCATGGAAATTTCATGGTTTTGACCTAAACATACCACCTCAAAACAATGAAAGAGAATTTTTGTTTGATTTTAAAATCCACCATAAGAGCTTACTTCATCCAATAATAGTTCAACAATTATAGTTCATGTAGATGAAGAAGATTATTCCCAAATAAACCCAGGTGTATTGATATTCAGTGATATTAGTAATTTTGTGAATATATTTAATATTCTAAAAAAAATTTGAAGTTATTTTATTTATGATCATGTTTTTTGTCATTACCATCATCACTTGAACGTAAATGGTAAAAAGAATCCCTCTTATTAAAAACATGAAATAAATATTTGAAATGTTTAAATTCTAGTATTTTTATATGATTGGCTTGGTTTTTTTAATTAAAATTGTGTGATTTGAAATTTAAATTTTTAACTAAAAATTTTTCACTATCCTTTCTAAAATTCACTAAAAGTTTATCACTTAAAATATATTTTAATACATTTTTATTAAATATATATAATTTCAAAAAGTTCTTATTTGAAAAATGAGTTACTTTTATTTTATTTACACAAATAATTTACTAGTTATATAAATAATTCATCATTTACAAAACATTCATGATTTAAATATTCATGATCTAATATCTATTATGTGATCGACTAGAAATATAAAAAAATATGTAGATATAATTTTTTTTAAAAATACTTTTAGCATGTCACATTATCAAATTATTTACAACGTGTTTTCTTGTATGAGTTGTTGAAATATCACAACGTTTTCAAGAAAATACAATTCATCAAAAAGAAATGACGAATGGAGAAAGATTAGAGATTTATCATGCTTTGTTGAAAAGAAGCGTCTACAGAAGAATTGAAAAAAAACTCATACAACAGAGGTCTCTAATTTATTCTCTATACCTTTGCAGACAGTACAAATAATCTGTCAACGAGCCAAAAATATTTCTAATGACGAAAGTATTGACATCTCACACAAGAGAAAAGGTGATTGTGGTCGGAAAAAAAATGATATTGACCTTTCTCGGATTGTCAATATTCCATTTTATCTTCGTAAAACTATAAGATCGTTGGCCGCTTCTTTGGATGAGAGTCGCTCATCGCTTTTTCAGCGTCTAAAAGAAGGGCTCATCAAACATCACACTAAAGCGATAAAGCCGGCTTTGAAGGAAGATAATAAGAAAGTTCGATTAGATTTTTGTATCTTCATGCTCGACATTAGTATCATGCTCAACATCCGAAGTTTGTTGATACGTACAATGTCATACATATCGACAAGAAGTGGTTTTATATGACAAAAAAGACATAAACTTATTACTTGCATCATGTTGAAGAAGATATGTTGTATAGTGTATGTCAAAGTAAGAACTATATTGGGAAGGTGATGTTTCTAGCGGCCATGGCTTGTCCACGATTTGACTATGAAGGAAATGAGATTTTTTTTGGAAAAATAAGAATCTTCTCATTTATTAAGATGTAGTCAGCTCAAAGGCAAAGTAGAAATCGAGCTGATGAAACTATGGAGATGAAACCGATGACCTTCATCAAAAGAGAAGATATTAAAGAGTTTTTAATTGACAAGATTTTTCCACGAATTCGTGAAAGATGACCACGAGATGATTTTGGGAAAACTATTTATATTCAACGAGATAATGTACGGACACACGTTGATCCAAGAGATGAAGATTTTTGAGCAGCCGCGTCTCAACATGGTTTTGATATTCGTTTGATTTGTCAACCACCAAATTCACTGGATTTGAATATTTTAGACCTTGGGTTTTTTATCACCATTCACACACTACAACACGAGGTATGTCCGAAGACGATAGAAGAACTTGTTTTCGCAGTAAAAGATTCATTTGATGAGTATTCTTTAAAGCATGTGAACCGGATATTTTTGACCTTGCAATCATGCATGCAGAAAATTATTAAAGTCCAAGGTTCAAACAATTATAAAATTCCACATTTGAAGAAAACCATCATGGAACAGGAAGGTAATTTGCCTTCACAAATGAGTTGTGGTCCTCTTTTAGTTCGTGATGTAATAGATTATTTAGCAACTTAAGTTCTTTTATTTATCATCTTCTTTCATGTTATATTGTTTTTCTTATTAATGTTCTTCAGTATAAAAGCATGAGCCGTCTTACGAGACTATCAAAATAAAAAAAAGTAGCATAACAAGAGATAAAGACAATAAAATTAAAAGAAACAAGAAATTCAAGATAAAAGCTAAAAAAAATTGGGCAATTAAATTTTCAGCATATCCATCACATTCCTCTCCATTTTCTTGTTGGGAAGAGGATCCTCTTCTTCATAATATACCTTGTTCAAATCAATTGGGTGGTGTATGATTTGATCTTGTAAACATCTCTTAATTCGCCTTTGCACGTTTCTTCTTCTAATTTTTTTTTTTTTTACCTTTTTCTCCTTTTCAGCTTCATTTTTTGTGTATCTTCTTCATATTTCATTTTACTTTTATAAAGGAAAAATAAATTAGTAAGAACTTAAGAAACTTTGTCTTTAATTGAAAGTGCATTTAGAAAATTAAGTTAAAGTGTCTGTGGAATTGAAAGTGCATTTAAGTCATGGACGTAATAGTACTTATTTAAGTTAATAATTTTTTTTTTTTGTTCTCCAAAGAGAAAACATAAATGATAAAAGTACCTTAAAAACAAAAAAATTAATTTTTGTGGAACAAGAATAAAGCCTTAGAAAATCAATCTATTTAGGACGGAGGGAGTAATAAGCAACCTATTTGGGACGGAGGGAGTAATAAGTACTTTTTGAGCTATAGATCGCCCAAAACAAAATGTTTAATATTGAAACTTGGTTCAAATCAGAAGAATGCATCTGGAAAGGAGAATGATGCTTTCTTAAACCTGAAACAGAGAAAGGGAGAAGTTAGAAATAAAGACTGCGTAACTCACCAAATATATAAGGTTGAACGATAGGGGTGGATAAATTGAAATTCGAGACGAAAATTTCCAGGAATGAAAATAGGTCAAAAATTTGAAAATAAAAATATATGTTCAATTTTAAGACGGGAGTGGAATGGGACATGGTAGGATAGGACAGGAAAGGAAATTTCTGAAAATACAACAACAAGTACTTACCTGATTTTTAACAAGACAAATAACAACCACAAAAACTGATATAATTATTTATGTTTTCAATAGCATCAAGTCTTGTGTGTCCTTGTACAATTAATAATAGAAAAGTTGAAGAAATTTTCCACATGAAAATATATATTTATAGAATGGAAATAATAGAATGAGTTCAAGACATAATGGTATATGATGGATGGGGACGTGAATTGTGTCCACCTCTATTGAATGAGTGTTTTTTATCTTTCTTTTTTTGTTCAATAAGGAGTTAATTTGTTATAGGGTTGTGATCACATTGAACTAGGCCATAATTGTTTATAATTGATTTAGTGACTTGAGAGGAACAAAGTTTGGATGTATCGCCTAGATTTAATATTGGCATTGGTTTTTAGGTTAAATCAAATAAAAGAACATACGATAATAGTTATTAATTATTAGTTATGATATATGTTGTATTCAAATGACTAAGCCTTTGTTTATTTTCTTTAATTACAACAACCTATTTTTCTTTTTCTTTTGGTATCAATTTTATAATTTTAATGGATGTTTTATTTATATGAAAAGAATATATACAAAAATATTTTCTAAATAATAATATACAGTTAGGTAATTCGCAATTTTTCAGTTGTTGAAAAACAAAACAAAATTTTAAGTTAGAGAAATATATTTAGTAATACTCATCAAAGAGTTGCAAAGTTAAAAAAAAAAAAGTTATTCTATCTCTTCTAGTCTTCTTAGTAATGTATAAATAAATAAATAAATATATATATATATATATATATATATATATATATATATA